>BFEA01000784.1:259537-274850 GCA_003427395.1 Chara braunii
CTCTCTCTTTCTCTCTCTCTCTCTCTCTCTCTCTCTCTCTCTCTCTGCACTTGAAAGGCACACACACACACACACACACACACACACACACACGACACTAAGCCTTTGCACACACACTCAGTCCGAGGTGTCACCCTCGTCTTCGTCCAACTGCTTGCTGCAGTTGTCGGATTCGGGGTCATCGTCAACAATTTTTTTGCGAGGCTTGCACCGTTGTTGTTTTTTTTTCAGCTTCGCAGCCGGACAGGCGGTCGTGTTCTTCCGAGGCCTGCCACGTGGAAGCTTAGGCTTCGCCTGTTCGTCTTCACGGGGCGCCTTCCTCTTCCTCCCAACCCTGCTGACCCACAGGTTGTTGTGTTGGGCTTCCGCATTGTTGGCTGGGAAGTCGGGGGAATTCTCTGGTGACCCAGCTGCCTTCGCAGTTCGCTTCTAACGCTTGTACACGGTCGTCGGTGCATTCTTCTCCACCTCCTCCTCGCTGTTCTCCATCATTCCTGTTGCTGCTCCTTCCCACTCTCCTCCAGGTCCTCTTCTTGCTGTTCCACGCCCTCCCCGTCACCCTCGTTCATCTCCTCCTCTCGCTGGTCCATGCCATCATCTTCTTCCTCCTCTTGCGTGTCCATGTTTTCTTCTTCCTGTGCTGGCTGGCCAATCTCCTGTTCTGCCTCCTCCTCTCGCTGGCCCAACGCGTCTTCTTTGTCCTCTTCCAGCCGGCCCGCAACCCCCACTGGCTGCGATTCTCGCTCTCCAACCCTCTTCTTCATTTTCTCCAACTCTCTGCGGGTCGTTATAGCTGCGCGTCGCTCCTCCTCCTCCCTCATTCTCCTTTGCACCCGTTCTCGATCCGCATCAGCCCATGCCTTTGCACGGTCGGCGTCCTCCTCATCTGTATCGATTGGACGTGCACGAAGCACCATCTCCATGTCGGTGTCGGTCTGCGGCAGGTGAACATCCGATTGGATGTTGTAGTGCGTTGCGGTGTTCGCCGGACATTGAGAAGGTGTTGTGGGCGGCCGTTCTCGACGGCGCTGTGCGGCTGCCCTCCTCCCGACATATGTGGTGCACGGGATTGGAGGTGGGAGTCCCAACTCGAAATCATCGTCCGATGACTCGTCAACCTCCTCTTCGCTGGACGCCTCCGACCATAGAGTCTTCCCTTCCACACCTCGTTGTCAAGGTCGCAGTCGTCGGTTCGCTCCTCCTCCTCGTCCTCGTGTTCGAGGCATTTCAGAATCCGGCCCTTTGGTGTCTTCGTGAAGGCCCGTTCCCGCACCAGCTCCTCCTCCGTCTTGTCCTGCTCCTCCACGGGCTCATTCAAAGTAGAACCGTCGTCCGCCACCGACTCCGGCAAAGACTCGAAGAACTGCGCCCACAAATCGATGTAACCGTTGTCCTTCATCTCCGGCAAAGACTCGAAGAACTGCTCCCACAAATCGATGTAACCGTTGTCCTTCACGTTCTTCCCCGACCGCAAAAGTTGGATATTCCAATGAATATACACCAACTTCTCCAAGGTTGAAGGGTTCAACCTATTCCGCCGCTTCGAGTGGACCAAGTCCATCGAATACCAATTCCGCTCCGCCGGAGTTGCAGTGCTCCACATGCCCATTACTTTGATTAAAATGGACTGCAGCTTCGGCATATCACCCCCATGAGTTGCCCACCACTCCGACGACGAGATGAGGTGACAATCTGCCATAGCATCTTCTTCCCACATCTTCCGGTCCTTCCTCCGGGGGTTGTGGCCGGTGGGTTTCATGTGGAACTCTCGCAGATCACTTAGAATCTTCACGTGGGCATCCGATTTTCATGGACCGCCGATCTGCCGCTGTAAATAATTCAGCGCATTCTGCACAAGTGCGTTGTCCCGATCCAACAACCGCTTCGGCTCTCTCCGCCGCGGTTTCGAAAGAAAGGCCATGGCATGCACCGGTTGCCGCATCATCTTCATGCGGTCCCGCACCTTCTCGAGCACCGTGTCTCGCTGCTCCGTGGTAAGCAGCACCTCCCCCAGCATCCTCTCCATGAGCTTGTCGTACTCCACAAGGTTTGACGGTCCAATCCCGTCCTTGTCCATCCTTCGAAGCAAGTTATACAATGGATCCATTGCCTCCACCACCTTCTTCAACTCCGGCCACCAACTCTCCCTCTGCAACGTGAAAAACACAAGATCTGCTTTGGATTGCAGTTTGATCGTCGACCACCGCATCGCCTTCCATCTCCCGACCATGCTCCCTTCGACCATCTGCTTCAATACCGCCCTCCGATCGTACAACCGCTCCATCATTATGTACACTGACCCAAAACGGACCTCCGTCGGCCGCGTCATCGACAATGAGTCGTCCAACGACATCATTAGACTGTGCGTGCAATGGTGGTTTCGTATGAACTTTACAATGGTGTGGCTCCGCTTTATCGTGCCCTTTATCCAATCCAACTTGCTGATGTCCCAAAGCAGCAAGGAGCAGCAATGTGCAGCGCACGGAACCCAAGGTATCCGTGAAACCGCCAAGTCTGTGCGCCACTCCAAAATTTGCGCGCCCTTCTTGTTGACCTCCACATTGTCTGTGCAAATTGCATTGATGCGTTGCAGCCCGATCTCCCTCATAATCTTTTCCCAAAGTCTGGCCAGCGCTGGCCCGGTCTTCTTTTTTCCGTCCATTGACACCGTTGCCACCGTTCCCTGCTCCCCCGCCACAAAGAAGTTCATGACAGACCTTTCCCTCTGATCGGTCGACCCGTCCATGATGAAAGTGCACCCCGTGACATCCCAGCATACGGTCAGAGGCTGCACTTGCTTTTGAATGCGTAGAAAGATGAAGTCGAGCACCACAGTTCGGATGTGCTTCGTTGAAGGCAATTTCACCTTCGGTCGTGCGGTGGCCACCTCCAAGTACACCTCGTGGAGTTTCATAGTAGTGTCGGAGTTCAGGAAATTGAACGCAATTCACGCCCGGAACATTGCCTCCGCCCATGCAATGTCCAATTTTTGTTGGGTTGCGTTGTCCACCCTTCTCCTGATGGTCGTTTGCTGCATAGCAGTCGGCCTTGTAGCCGAATCACACTCTTCTCGGATCGCCTCCCCCGATGCACTTTCCTTTCCCCGCTCCACTGTGTCCTCGACTGGCTCCCTACCTGCGGGAACCGGCGGTTGTGGCTCCTCTAAGCACGACGAACTACCGCGTCACCATCACCAACTTTTGCTTGCGCCCCCCCCTCCGAGATGTTGTGCAGCTGCCGATAATTCTGCAGCAAGCAGCGAGCTTTCTTGTCTGACGGCAACACCTTCGCCCCTTCGGCCACCAGCGTATGCAACATCTCCCCCGTCCGAAAAGGGCACGGCTTGAGCACCTTCATGAAATGCCCGACTACTTGTGTGTGTGTGCCCCTCTGGATGGTCGAGCATAGCCGACACTTCAGCCAATACTCTTCCCGGCCCTTCGGCATAGCCTCTTGCTCTTGTTCGACGTGCTTCCATACCTCCTCGCCCTGCAGCTTCTTTTCTCTCGCTTCATCCTGCGGGACGAACAGCGAGGGGTCGCTGGCCGGTGTGGGTTCTTTACAAGTCACCCTCGACGAAGGTGTGCTCAAGCTGGCGATATTCTTCCTGCTTCCCTCTCCCGTTTCCAACTGTCTCCGACTTCCTTCTCCACCAATCGCATCCTTTCCCCTGCTCCCACCAACCAGCGCGCTCCAACAAACTCCTACCTGCACCTGCAATTCTCGCGCGGCACCTCCAATTACGAGAAGGAGAAGAAGAAGAAGCCCACCCCTTCTTCTCTCCCCCGCTGTCCTCTCTCTCTTGCAATCGTGTTGACGATCCGGGGGGAGGGGGAAAGGGCTGTTTGAATGGTTCGTGAGGGGGTGGGTTAGTTAGAGGATTCTCTTATCACGTGGTGATAGGGCAGCTCTGGCCACGTGCTAACAAAGTATGACCTGTTCTTTTGCTACGTGGCGGGGACAGGAAGTGTCGAGGAAGGTGGCGCGGTGTTTTTTTTTTTTTTTTGATTTTTTTTGTCATTTGGGTTCCGCCACGTGGATAGTAGGTTTCTGGCTTTTAGGAATCCTGCTCTGTATGCCCCTTTTGCTCATGTTGCTCAATCGTCCTTGGGTGGTAGAAGAGTATTTCAGGGTGGGATATGGACTCATGCTTTGGCAGCACCTTCATTGTATCTTCCAGCGTGTATGACGCGCTGCCATGTGGTGGTTCTCATTTCGGCTTGTGTTGTAAACCTGCCACGTGGCACCATAGGAGAAACAAAGTTGTTAAGCGTTTGGGGCAGTCCGGGTGGTTTACTGCTGACTCCGGAAGCTGGGATTCGCTATAATAGTTTCTCTATCTCCCTATTCTGGTTCCCCCTCCCCCTCATAGTGCTGCAATTCTTTTCTAGGAGAACTGATGAGGGTTTCTGACTAGATTGCGATGGGCAGAGGGTGACTAATGCTGCTCCTCGCGTTGAATACTGCGTGCGTACGTGTTGACATACCAACGGTTTAGGATCTTTACGTTGTGACACGTGGCACGGTTTATGACAAATGCTTGTTTACAGGGACGCTGGGCCCGATTTCCAGCAGGTGTTGCTCCCCATCAATAGATGGAGCCTTCCCAACCAAAAAAAAAAAAAAGAAAAAAAAAAAGAAAAAAAAAAAAGAAGAAGAAAAAGGAGGAGGAGGAAGGAGGAGGAGGAGGAAGAAGGAGGAAGAAGAAGGAGGAGGAAGAAGAAGGAAGAAGGAGGAGGAAGGAGGTGAAAGAAGAAGGATGGAGGAGGAGGAAGAAGGGATGGATGGCGAGATGTGATGGAAGGAGGAGGAAGGTGGAGGAGGAAGGGATGGATGGATGGTGAGATGGGATGTAGGGATGGATGGCAAGATGTGATGGAAGGAGGAGGAAGGAGGAGGAAGAAGGAGGAAGAAGGGATGGATGGCGAGATGGGATGGTGGGATGGATGGCGAGGTGGGATGATGGGATGGATGGCGAGATGTGACGAAAGGAGGAAGAGGAAGAAGGAGGAGGAAGAACAAGGAGGAAGGAGGAGGAGGAAGAAAAGGGGGGGAAGAAAGCGGGGGGAAGAAGGAGGAGGAGGAGGGAGGAGGAAGGAGGAGGAGGAGGAAGGAGGAGGAAGAAGGAAGGAGGAGGAGGAAGGAGGAAAGAGGAGGAAGAAGGAGGAAGGAGGAAGGAGGAGGAGGAAGAAGAAGGAGGAAGGAGGAGGAAGAAGAAGGAGGAAGGAGGAGGAAGAAGAAGGAGGAAGAAGGAGGAAGGAGGAGGAGGAAGGAGGAAGAGGAAGAAGGGATGGATGGCGAGATGGGATGAATGGATGGCATGATGTGATGGAAGAAGGAAGAAGGAGGGGCAGTAGGAGGAGGAGGAAGGAGGAGGACGATGAAGGAGGAAGAAGAAGAAGGAAGAAGAAGAAGGAAGAAGGAGGAGGAGGAAGGAGGAGGAGGGAGGAGGAAGAAGGAGGAGGAAGAAGGAGGGCGGAGATTGATTGACGAATGAAAGGGGGGGGGGGGGGGGAGATTGATTGATTGACAAATGGAGGAGGGAGAAGAAGAAGGAAGAAGAAGGAGGAGGAAGGAGGAGGAAGAAGGAGGAAGAAGGACGAGGAGGAAGAAGAAGAAGAAGAAGAAGAGAAGAGGAGCGGAGGAGGGGGAGGAGGACGGCCTTTTTTTTTTTTCCGTTCGCCATTCGCGACAACTGCCTAAGGTTGCCGAAGATGTGCCCTGCCCCAAACAGCCAAAAGGCCGAAGAAGATAAAGATCGCCGTTAACTGCAGAAGGTCAACTGATGCAAGAAGAAGAAGAAGAAGAAGAAGAAGAAGAAGAAGAAGAAGAGGAGGGGGAGACAAAGGGGAAGACGAAGAAGAAGAAGAAGAAAGATTGTAGGGGAAGAAAAAGAAGAAGAAGAGGAAGAAGAAGAAGAAGAAGAAGAAGAAGAAGAGAAGAGGAGCGGAGGAGGGGGAGGAGGACGGCCTTTTTTTTTTTTTGTTCGCCGTTCGCGACAACTGCCTAAGGTCGCCGAAGATGTGCCCTGCCCCAAACAGCCAAAAGGCCGAAGAAGATAAAGATTGTCGTTAACTTACGAAGGTCAACCGATGCAAGAAGAAGAAGAAGAAGAAGAAGAAGAAGAAGAAGAGGGGGGGACAAAGGGGAAGACGAAGAAGAAGAAGAAAGATTGTGGGGGAAGAAGAAGAAGAAGAAGAAGAAGAAGACCAGGGGAAGGCTCGACGTGCCTGACGGCCTCCCTTTTGTTTTTCTTACCTTCCGAGTCTCGCACGACCTAACTAATGTCCACGGTACACAAGCAGAAGTAGTAGTAGTAGTAGAAGAAGAAGAAGAAGAAAAAGAATGGCGGCAACTCCTGCGAATGACAACGGGCGAAGGGGGCAGCTCCTGCAAACGGCGACGGGCGATGACGACCGGCTCCAGCTGACGACGACGATGGGCGGCGGGCGAGGAAGACGAGCTCCTGCGAACGACGATGATGAATGACGGGCGAAGGGGGCAGCTCCAGCGGACAGCAACGGGTGGCGCTGTCGCACGCATCGGCTCCCGCCTTTTTTGCAAAGGTCGGGAGTCCTCCCGGCCATGTCACGCAGGAGATAAACAAAACATAACATCAGGAGACAACTCGGGAACGACGCCTAACTAATCCCGCGAGCCGCCGAGACGGCCGCGGTTGCGTCGTCCCTTCGCCGCTCTGGCCGGGTGCGCCAGCTGTACATCCCGCGGTCCTCTACGAAAGGATAGGTTTTCGCGGGGCATAAGCTTGCTTCCCTAAGGGGTTGTCACCACCCTTCGGGGCGTATCCCTACCGAGCTACTGACCCATATGCGAAAGCTTTTAGATGCAATTGCATAGGTAGGTCAGCCGAGGGCGTTTGCTCGTTCGCTGTAGTATAGATACGCTTGGTTAATGCCAAGCGGACCCGAATGTCGTCCGTTCCTAGGGCGCTGATCTCCTAGGTGCAGAGAAGACGCCGGTCGACTAGGACGGTTTCGACCAAGTGTGAAACCCAATATTGATCCTAGTCCCTTTAAACGCACAGTCAAAAGAAAGTTACAATATCCACAAATAATTATATCAAAAAAAATCGACCATAGTCGATAGAAACGTATCCAATCTTAACTAAAAAAAATCAATCATCATACGATATATTTAATGACTCAAATTCAAAATAAATCCGACCATCCCGGGTCGAACTCCACAAAACAATCATACAACTGCCAACGAGGAGTTGGCTACAGACAATAACATAAACGCAACCGACAAGGTAGTCGGGCTGCCTTAGTTTTGACTTGATGAGACGCGTTGCCAAATTCATTTATTCCAGCCTACCGCTAAGCTAAGATTCGACACACATAGTTGTCTCCATACTTTCTTAATCTTATTGGATGACAGACTACTTTGCGGACGATTCTTGATCAGGGGCATTGCTTGACGTGTTGCATGCCTCTTCCTCTAGGAAGTGGTCTGGGGTACTCCTCCTCCTCGTCCGAGCATAAGACTCGAATCTCAGAAGTCGGGCCGTCTCCACCGAATCGGCAAGTACCCCCCCGTCAAATGGTCCACTCCGGGTCGATAACAGGGCCGACTCTTGAAGCAACGAACCCCCTCTCCAGATACTTCCTAGAGATAGCGGATGCGTCAACTGCAAGTAAATTTCATTAGTTCTTTTCCCTCATGAGTTCTGGGTAACTTAGACGAAAAAGAATCAGAGGAGACAAAATGAGAATCATTTGGACAGGTATTGGCAGATAAGGTCGTTCGGGATAGAAAGGGTCAAGCTTAGGAAAATACCAAGTCTGATTATCTTCATCTTCATTATATTCAAGTTTCCCTTCACGACACCATTAAAATTATGCACTTCAAAATTCAAGTACTTTTGTCATGCAGGCAGGGAAAAGGTAGAAAGAGGACAATCCTTCCTTCATCTCAAATAGGCACAATCAATCTCCTTTGTAAGCATCCTTCTACCTACCTGCACAACATGCATAGAAAACAAGTTCAAAAGAAAACAGTACAATCCCAGATTGACGTCAGACCTTCCCATTCACATGCATGACTAACACAACTTTCTCTACCTTCTCTTTCGAACGTTCAAAACAACAGGGTCAAGCAAAGTGTGGGTTCACACAGGTGTGACGGGAAATCTGAGTCATTCAACTGACCTCGAGTGAAGTTTGGTCCGACCCACTCAAGAAAGTCGGGTAATATATCAATCAAAGGAAAATGACCCCCGTAGAAAATATGCGGCACACAACTCATAAGTTGTGGCCTTTCTCCTGAATGACGGTCCGTGTCCTCCACCAAGTGTCCAACTGAGGAGAGGTTCAGCCACAAAAAAAACTCAAGCGAGATAGCCCTCCAGGAGGGTGTTCCCACCAATGAGTTTTCACGTGGTCTCAACGTCCCAGGCTGCCCCAACAAAGTCCCAACTGTACTTCCCCCACCCAGGATACTCTCAACCAATTGCAAGTCCACGCTGCCTCCAAGCACCACTTACGCTCACAATAGCCACACCAATATGCCGATCCCGATTTCAAATATGTCCCACCTGGTCCAAAAATGATCCCCGATGGTCCCAATGCTATCGCCACATCACTGGATGGTCCCAACTCAAATCCCATTTGCACCACGCGCCGCAAAAAAAATAAAGGTGGCCCTGGTCCACACCACATGTGCTGCGAGCCCCCCAAAAATAAAGATGTCCTTCCGGCGCACACTGCAAGTGCTGCAACTCCAATAACCACTGCCGCGAGCACTCATTCCGCACTTTCCTCATGTCGTCGGCCCACGCACCACTGTCGCTCAATCCCAACCACCCACCAGAGTCAGTCCAACTTCTGGCCCCCATTAGAATCCACCATAGTTGTCGCACACCACAAAAAATAAAGCGCGGAACTACCGCTCGCCGCGCCGTCAAAACCGGTACCACACCACCGTATCAAAACAATTCAGCAGCAGTTCCCACCGAAGTGCCGCTACTGTGCCAAAATTTTGGCAGCGTACTCTTACAAAAAAACATCGCCCTTGTCGTGCCGCCAAACGGTCAGCACCTCCCCTTAGGGAGACCTTAATGCCACCACACCATTAGTTCGGCAGCATCTCCCCATCGAAGTGTCGCCGCCGCCGTGCAAAATCGGCAGCGCTTCCGCACCACTGCCATTAAAACCAGTGCCGCCGCCGCAAAAATCCGGCAGCGCTTCCACGTCACTGCCAAAAAAAGTCACAGTTGTCGCCGAAAATTTTGGCAGTGCTCCCGCGTCACCGCCAAAAAAATCAAAGTTGCCGTAAAAAAACTTCGGCAGCGCTCCCTCAGCACTGCCAAAAATACACTGCTGCCGCCGTGCAAAACGGGCAAGAGCCCCCCCTGCACCGCTTGCCGAAGACCTGCGCCGCCGTGCAAAACGGGCAGAGTTTCCCTTGCACCGCTTGCCGAGGACCTGCTGCGAACAGCAGCACCTCCCGCTGGCACCACGCAGCCCAATGGCTATGGCAGCCTCTCCTTTCCACTCTCTCTGTAGACCTCCACTCCACTCCTCCTCTCACTCGCTGCCGCTCAACACTCCAGCAGCATAACGCTGCTCTCCACTCCACACTCAATCAGAATGTGGGCAGCACCTCAACTGAGTGAGGATGCTGCTAGCCAGCCCTACTTTTATAGCTGGGCTGGAGTGGTAGGCAGCCACTTGAGACTTAGCCAAAAAACGGGGCTGAGCCTAGCCCTCGATCTGAACTTCGATCGAGGGCTGGGAATCTTGATGTTCTACTGGGAACAAGCGGCCACATTCGCGGCCAGGCGCAGTCCAAAATGGCAGTACCAAGTCATTTCAGGACTGCATGCTCAACTGAACAAGCGCAGTCCCATCAGCCCCTAGAAGCTTCTAGGGGCTGCACCTGTTCCATGGCCGCGGCCACATTCGCGGCCGTTACCCCTTTTCCCCTTCCTTTTTTTCCCTTTCTTTTCCCTCTACTCTTGCTCTTTCGAAGCGTGCCCGTACCTAGGCACCATCAGTGCCAGGTTCGGGTGGTCATTTGGCAGCTGCTGCCCACTCTCAATCATGAACAGGTGCAGCTGTTCATGACCCCGTAACTCAGGGAGGGGGCGGATTCAAAAAGAAGAAGAAGCGAAAGAAAGAAACTGAAAAACAGAAAGGAAAGAAAAAAAAAAAAAAAAAAAAAGGAAAACCTGAAAAATAACCCTTACCTGAAACAAACGGGTGTGGCGGCGCCCGTTTCCACAGCTTCAGCACCTAAGGTCGCCCTCAAAGGCGAACGGACTGCTCAGGTAGTCCCACCGAAACAAAAGGAGGGGGGGGGGCAAGGTGGCGGTGTACACTTCCATGTTCTAGTAGAAGATTCATTCGGTTCCGCTCTTCCTACCGGTGGAAGTAGCTGGAGGGGAAGCGCCAGGTAGGTCACTTCATGCCCTCTCTCCCCCTCTCTCTCTCTCTCTCTCTGACCCTGAACGTAGCCGCCCGTGGCGGCAGATTCAATCGATTTTGCTCATCCAAGGATGAGCAGTTGGGGCACAGGCCCCTAATAAGTCGGTGTGAATCCGACGAAACAGTCTGGCACATCATGGGGCTCGCTGCACTACTCCTCGTCATGCACAAAAAGACAAAATCAGGCCGTGAATCTTTTCATATTCTAGCGGAAGATTCACTCTCGTTTTGCACATTTCGAGAGTAGCTCAGCGAGGCCCCATGCCTCCCCCGTTCGGGTACACATGAACCAAATCCAACGAAAAAAAACAAAAACAAAAAAAATCTAAAATGAAATCTAAGAAAAGGAAAAAGAAGAGAAAAAAATGCAAACATCAGCCCTACCTAATGTGGCTGCCCGTTTCCAACGGGCGCCTATAACACTACTGGGAACTTCTAAGTTCCCAGTCACTTCAACGCGCGCCAGGTGGCGCGCCATATTTTAGTTCTTTAGTTGTTGTTGTTGTTGTTGTTGTTGTTGTTGTTGTTGTTTTGTATCGTTTTTTTTTCTTCGGCCACTTCCTGTTGTGTCGTTTCGCCCAAATGGCAAAACAAACAAAACAAAAATACAAAGAAAAAAAAGGTAGGGCACGACTTACCTCGTGGTGCATCGATCTCTACAAAACCCGTATCAAGGTGCTTACGCGTCTAGATGCGGGCAGGTGAGTTTTTTCTCCCTTTTTTTTTTTTTTTTTTTTTCCAAAAATAAAAAAGAACTTGGACTTTTCTTGACCTATGCGTGTCATCCTTGTGCAGGGGCCATGCAATCTCGGCGCGGCTGAAATGATCTCAAGGATCACACGACCGAAATCGGTCGCGTCTAACCCCACGTTATGGGCTGCTCCAAAAGGAGCTGGCCCAGTAGGATGGAGCTTCTCAGATTCGATCCCGGTACCTGTCGGGTGACAGTTCTGAGTTCTGTACTGTAACCTACTGGGCTAGCTCCTACCACGGTATAGGTAGGAGCAGTTCTTCTATAAGAAGAGTTTGCCCAGTAGTTATTCATCATGTCGGGCTGTGCAGGCCCCGCCTCAGCCGCCTGCCTATGGCTTCGCAGGCCCTACAGGCCCTGCCAGCTTAAGGCCTTGTCGGCCCTACCTGCCCCATCACGTTGGCTGCGAGTATCAATCGCGGCAGTCTCCTGCCCATAACAAAGCAGGCTGATAGGTCTCTCGGCCACCGTCGTTGTTTTATCCCCCGTACGGCGGCCCTTAGTAGCCACGTAGGCTCGGAATCGCGCAGCTTAACAGCCGCGCAACATTATTTTTACTAGGATAGGCTCGGGATCAATATCCTTAATGCCCGCCTCCCTCTTTTTAGCCTACTTTGGCCTTGAATCGCACGACTTAGCAGCCGCGCGACACTATTTTAGGTAGAATAGGTTGAGTTTTACCGTTCCCATGTCCGCACCTTCCTGTGGCTTGGCCAAAGGCGAGGCACGGCCGCTTACTGCCATCACTATCGGACGCAACATGCGTTCGAACTGAAGTTCGAAAACTTTTAGTATCTCAGTCATAAGTCAGGTCTGAATAACTTTTGGCAACGTCGGTCTCATCAAGTCCTTCAATTCAGCGAAAAGGTCTGACCACGTCCGACGTTTAAAATCCCCGGCAAATACCCTTGTCAGGGTATTTGCCCCGACAGCGCAACTTCGAAAGGCTGCGAGTCGAAGGAGGCATCTCCAGCGAACACCCACGGACGGTCTGCGGGCAAGATCGCCGTCAATCAAATCTGGGCGGGAAACTTGCGACGACTCTGTGGCCGTCGATCAAGGCGGATCGACGGCCACAAACCCGCGACAATTTTCAAACCCACTCCCGCAGGCCTATCGGGCCCGATGCCGCGGGTTCTCGGGCCGGTCGGACCCGGTAGGCCTGCAAGAACCCACCACCGTTCGAAATGGTGTCTGAAAACCCCGAAATGCCCTGTGCGCTGGGGGGGCCGGGGACCGACCGGGTGCACTGCCCGGCCAGGCCTCCCGGGACCCCACCTGGGACCCCACCTGGGTCCCCGCCGGTGTAGGGCCAAACCCCGGTAGACTTTCGAGCCTTAGTCGACCCCACTGCGGGTCCCAGTTAGCTCGGCCCGCCCACGCTCATGCTCAGGGCGTGGGCCGTTCGTCCCGAGGTCACCCCCACCTAGTGCTTTGAGATGGATGGGGGTGGGCCGTCGCGCGCGAGAGCTTTGACATTGGGGATGTAGCTCAACCCTCACGCCGGGTGGTAGTTTCGCTGGTCATTCCGCAGCGCTGATTTTTTTTTTGATTCATAGTTGTGCTCTCATGCAATTGCTCCTTCCAATACGCAGACAGTTCAAGGGTTCTTTGAGTGTTTCTCTTCTCTTGTGCGCAGGCTAAGCGTCATCCTTAGGCCGCACACCATTTCCCTAAGCATTGTGGCTATATGGTGTCATCGGGGTGCGGCGAAGTCGTCCTCCCCCTCGCCTCTATGCATCCATCGGGTCTCACAATTTGCTTTCAACCTTATTGAGGTAGGCCCCTTAGTCTTTTCGGGGCCCTTATATCCATGCACACACAACATCACATTTTCCTTGGGACGATTGCACTCTCATTTACACTCCAAGTCTCAAAGTCATTTTCATGGGTTGGCTTTATGCCAAGGGTCCAGTAGCCCCTTTGTCCCTCTTCCCTTTCCCTCTTGGTGGCCAGTTCCTCTCTGCCCTGTCCCGCTCAAGGCATTTTTTTGCCATCACTTACCTGCACAATCCCACACAAGCAAGAAGATCCATACAATCCCCCGTTGGGGGTCAACACATAGTCCTTCCCACATGCCTATCTTTTCAAACTCTTTGGCTGCGCTTTTGTTCCCTCTTGTTGCTCAATCAGCCCATTCTCTTCTCATAGTCATGCAGTCGGGAAATGGTTGAGTCAAACTGACTTTGCTTTCACTTGTACTCTTTCTCAGATTCCGCCTCTTTTTCCCACTTTCTCAACCGTCCTTTCCTTCGCCTTCTTGGTGGCGCAAGGGACCGGCTACCCTCCCCTTGCCCTCTTTCTCCACCAAGTGAGGTCTGATCTCTTCTTACCGTTCGCACCCTGGCAATGTACCAAGTGAGGGGAGAAGGGTTAGTCATATGCCAAGTGGGGGGAAGAGAGAGAGGGAAGCAAAAGTGAACGAGGAGAGAAAAAGTGGTGGAGGGGGAGGAGAGAGAGAGAGAGAGATAGATAGGTATATAAAAAAATATATATATATATAGATAGATAGATAGAGAGAGAGAGAGAGAGAGAGAGAGAGAGAGAGAGAGAGAGAGAGAGAGAGAGAGAGAGAGAGAGAGAGAGAGAGAGAGAGAGAGAGAAGAGAAAAGAGAGAGGGAGAAAGAAAGAAAGAAGGAGGGAGAAGGAGAGAGAGAGAAGAGATCCCTAATCCTAATCAAGTCATCACCCGTAGTAGCAGCCAAATGTTGGTCACCCATCCCATAGTAAAAGATCAACTAAGTATGAACCGAATACTGTAACACATGAACTTGCCATTTGAGAAACTAGGACTAGCGAAAAGTACATGGACATGGATAAGAGATCCACTAAGTAAGATCCGAAACATCACATCAAGCATGGACATGACAATGAGAAGCAAAAACTAATAGAAAGCACATGCACATAGAAAAAAGATTCAACCTGAACATCACACCAAATATGAACATGACAATGAGAAGCTAGAACTAATGATAAGCACATGCACATAGAGAAGAGATCAACTAAGTAAGATCCAGAACATCACAACACACATGGCCATGACAATGAGAAGCTAGAACTAGTGGAAAAGCACATGCACATAGAGGAGAGATCAACCGGAACATCACACCAAGCAAGAACATGACAATGAGAGTCTAGAACTAGTGGAAAACATATGCACATGGAGAAGAGATCAACTAAGTAATATCTGGAACATCACATCAATCATGAACATGACAATGAGAAGCTAGAACTAGTGGAAAGCACATGCACATAGAGAAGAGATCAATTAAGTAAGATCCGGAACCTAACATCAAGTATGAACATGACAATGAGAAGCTACAACTAGTGGAAAGCACATGCACATAGAGAAGAGATCTACTAAGTAAGATCCGGAACATCACATCACACATGGACATGACAATGAGAAGCTAGAACTAGTGGAAAAGCACATGCACATGGCGAAGAGATCAACCGGAACATCACACCAAGCATGAACATGACAATGAGGGTCTAGAACTAATGGAAAGCACATGCACATATACAAGAGATCAACTAAGTAAAATCCGGAACACCACATCAAGCATGAACATGACAATGAGAAGCTAGAACCAGTGGAAGGCTCATGCACATAGAAGAAAAACCAACCGGAACATCACACCAAGTATGAACATGACAATGAGAAACTACAACTAGTGGAAAGCACATGCACATAGAGAAAAGATCAACTAAGTAAGATCCAAAACATCACATCAAGCATGAACATGACAATGAGAAGCTACAACTAGTGGAAAGCACATGCACATAGAGAAGAGATCAACTAAGTAAAATCCAGAACATCTCATCAAGTATAAACGTGACAATGACAAACTACAACTAGTGGAAAGCACATCCACATAGAAGAGAGATCAACCGGAACATCACACCAAGCAAGAACATGGCAATGAGAGGCTAGAACTAGTGGAAAGCACATGCACATAGAGAAGAGATGAAGTAAGATTCAGAACATCACATCAAGCATGAACATGACAATGAGAAGCTAAAACTAGTGGAAAGCACATGCACATAGAGAAGAGATCAACTAAGTAAGATCCGGAACATCACACCAAGTATGAACATGACAATGAGAAGCTACAAC
>BFEA01000784.1:277420-292842 GCA_003427395.1 Chara braunii
TCACCAAGATTGCATGAAGAAGCATCCATGAGTGTAGCGCTATACTACCTACTAGTGTGGGAGTGAAAAACACAAGTTTGGAGAGCCCAAATCACTATGATTGCATCATGGATCATTCATGGGTGTAGCGCTATACTACCTACTAGTGTAAGAGTGAAAAGCACAAGTTTGGAGAGCCCAAATCACCAAGATTGCAGCAAGAAGCATCCATGAGTGTAGCGCTATACTACCTACTAGTGTGGGAGTGAAAAACACAAGTTTGGAGAGTCCAAATCTTTATGATTGCATCATGGATTATCTAGAAAAGAATCGAAGTACTACCCCCTAGTGTGCAAGTGGAAGATGAGAGTTTGAATAGTCCATGGGAGGAAGAAGATGAAGTAAAAGAAGATGGAGGAGAAAGGGAGAGAGATGAGGGAGATGGAGATGGAGAAGAAGAGGAAGAAGACAAAGAGAAATGAAAGTGAAGAGGAGGAAGGTGAAGATGAAGGGGGAGAAGATGAAGGGGAGAGAGGCAGAAGAAGAAGAAGAAGAGGAAGAAGAAGAAGAAGAAGAAGAAGAAGAAGAAGATGAAGATGAAGAAGTCTCTTCCTTCCTCTCACCTTGTTGGTTCCTTGATGATGGTGTTTCCTTGATGAAACTTCCACTCCTTGCACAATCCCCTCTTGGCTATGGCTTCCTTCTTCTCCAAGCCCTCTTCTTGATCTCTCACCTCTTCCCAAGTTGCCTCAAGCTCTCATCATCAAGGCTATGGAGTCCTCCTCTCTAGGAGGGCTAATGGAGCTTCCTCTAGCCTTTTTCTCTCCTACCCCCAGGGGGGGGTATGGCGGATCACCTCCCAAATGTCTCTCCCATCATTACTATCCTCTAGAGTCTTTCCCACTACCTCCTAGTCTCCTCTAAGCTCTCCTACTAGCATCGGCTCCTCTCTCCTCACCCAAGTGCAAAGGTGCTCCTGTGAGCTCACTTGGGCAGCATGGGCACTCCTCATGCAAATGTGAGTGTGGCGGACTGCATCCTCAACTTCTGTAGGCTGAAACCAGCAGTCCGGCCAGCCCATGAGCCTCTCCAAGTGCCTTGGGGTGAACCGAGGTACCCCCAAGGCAAAATTCCCCTACTAGGCCATTCTGGAGGTAACTGGGCCTCATTTTGGCCAAGTACATGCAGCTCGAGTGGCTGGTACCAACTCGGACTGCCTCTTGGCCTACTTCGGCCTCTTTTCCATTGCTCAAATGCTGCCCCCTTGGGTCCTAATGCCCAAGGGGCAACAATACTTGAAAGTTTCGGCCTTCCTTGGGTAGGCCGGAACATTTTTCCATGTGGCGGCACATTTTCAGCCTTGGATGTGGCTGAGATCCAAGGCCAGCAATAATCCGTGCTACCCCCTAGTAGTCCTTGCTTTAATTTTGAGCCCCTATTTTTGGGCCAAATGCACAGTTTCGTCATTTTCCTTCTTTTGTTTCTTTCCATTTTGGGCTGCCACCTCATTCTGGAGCTAGCCGTTTTGAGTTGGCCCACAAAAAACGGCTAGTTCCTCTCCACCATGAGATTTGATCTCAGATCCATGGTCCAAAAGAAAACCGGTCACTTCCTTTTTGCAATTTCTCTCATTTTCTGCTTTTTAATTCAAATTTTATTGAGATATTCCGGATTGCCCTCTCTTATTCTAGGAGGGATGAGGTCATAGTTGGGACCTGCCAGTCCCTACTGTGCAGGTCTCAATAGGCCGACACACTCTCCTCCACTCTTTTCTCCCTTTTTGTTTCATTCTCCCTCCTTTCTCTCCCATTTTTCTTTCTTTTTCTTTTATTTCAGTTGTGACAAGTGTCAAACTGTCGTGCACCCTCTTTCTAGGCCCTAAGGCCTCATTCAAGGCCAGGTTCATGGCTGTTACTTGGCCATTACATCTCGGATTCCAACAATGGCACCCCCATGCTCCTAGAGGGCTCCATTTTGCTCCTGTTTGCCCAATTTTGAACCCCTTTTGCTCCGATTTTCTAAGGACAACCTTTTTCTCATGTTGAGCCTCTTGAGGCTCTATTTTTCTCATGCCTAGCCAGTCCGAGATATCTCAGACTGCTGGGCAGCCCTCCCAATACTATTATTTTGCTTTCTTTTCTCCCCATGACTCTCCCACTTGCCCCCACTAGTGCTTGCACTAGTGGTGCTAATATTTTCCACCGTCTAGATCCTCGATCTCGACGGCGCTGTTTGCTTGCACAATTATTCTTTGTGCTTGCTCACGGTTCCTTGGGACATCCCAAGTCCCTGCCACTCTCCTCCATACCAGTCCTATTTTCTCGTCCCGCTGGCGTGCGTCCCGTTTTTCGATTTTTATTATTTGGACCCACTTGGTCCCCGACAACATTTCGGACGGTGTCCCATTTTTATTTTTGGGGCCCCTTGCCCTTGGTGGTCCCATCATCTCTACATGTGTGCTGATTTTTCTAAGTCGTGAGATCTCATCTCACGGTTGCCGTTTACCGTCTTTACTTGCCCCATGCCGAAATTGCTCCTTTCTAGCCTTTCGGGCTTGCCGTGGCCTATTTTCTCTTAGCCTAGGTACCTCCATGCAGTCCGTTATTTCTCGGACTGCAGTCATGGCCATTTCTCCCACAGCCCAACAACTAGCCCCTACTCAAAAGAAAATGAAACGGTCAATTCCCAAGTGCATCCGGACTTGATTTAGGCTCCGGATGCACCTAAAACATGTGTTTCTCCTCATGCATGTAATCCGTTTTATTCCGGTTGCAAGGGCCTTGATTTTCTTTGTTTTTTCTACTGCAAAAATCAAAGAAAATCAAAGTCCTTTGTAACCGCCATATTCCAGAATGAATCCGGTCACGGATGAATCTCCCCAAGTGACCGTTTTTGACCGTTAAGGCCTTTTTCTCTTTTCTTTTCTTTTCTTTTCTCTTTTCTTTTCTTTTCTTTTCTTTTCCTCCTTTCTTGGACAGTAGGGACCTGCCAGTCCCTACTTACGGCCAACTCACTCACTCCCTCTCACTCTTTTTGTTTTATTCTCTCACATTTTCTTTTATTTTTCTCTCTTTTTTCTAGCATGCCAAGTGTCAAGTGGTCGTTAAGGCCCTTTTCTAGCCTCTTCCTCTTAGTTTTGGTCCTTCCTTTGCCCAAAGTGCAGTCCGTTATTTCTCGGACTGCAATAATGGCCTTCCCATGTCCATGGGAGCTTCCTTTTACTCCTACATTTCTCCCACAATGGCCCCTCCTACTCCGATTTTCTCCCGGAGGCCTATTTTTCACATGGGGTCTCTCTTGACTCTATTTTCTTGAGGGAGGCTGATCCGAGATTTTTCGGATTGCTCCCATGCCTCCCACTTCAGTTTTCCTTACTTCTTCTTTTCCTTTTGGCCTTCCCGTTTGCTACCACTAGTGCTTGCACTAATGGTGCTAATATTCTTGGTCGTCAAGATCTTGATCTTGACGGTGCACCTTGCCTTTATTATTTTCCCTCATGCGGTGCTGCCGTTTCTTCTTGGGACTTTCACATGTCCCCGCCACTTGTCCCGTTGGTGGTCCCCGACAGATAGTCCCGCCGGTGGTCCCCCGACTCTTAGTCCCGCCGGTGGTCCGGACACTTAGTCTCGTCGGTGGTCCCCGACACTTAGTCCCGTCGGCGGTCCCCGGCACTTAGTCCCGCCGGTGGTCCTCGATACTTTTCGCCTCGGATGCCATTATTTTTACTTAGTCCCACGTGGCCCCGGGTGCCTTTCCCCAAGGTGTCCCACGTCCCTTGGGCGTTTTGCCGCCCCATGGTGACCCCTCTCCCTTGTCTTTTCTTGCGCTTAGCGCACGCCGGTTCCTCTGGTCGCGACCTCTACCCTGGGGTTCCCGTAGGTGGCCCCCATGTTGACCCCTTGCTTTCTATCTTCCCGCGGCCTGTGGGCCGCCCATCCCTCGACTCCCTCATTCCTTTATCGCTGTCGTGCTGCTTTGCTGGTTCAAGGGTTCTTTGGCCTTAGTCTTATTGCATTCCAACGGCCTTCCCGGCCTCATGCTATGTTCTATGTGCCCCTGTTCTTGCGCTCGCTTGCTTGCTGTCGCTAGTGCTTTCCTCCAGTGGTTCTCACCCCAGGGCATCACTCCTTCCTGCGGCCTAATCCTTTGTCTTATCTCTCTCCTGATTCCTTACTCCAGATTTCTCTGTTGTGCACAATTTGCTCATATTAAGTCCCTCGAGTGATGGGAAGTTATTCGGGACTCACCAGTCCTGACACCGGTTCGTCGGGCGGCCCGGAACCCCACCCAGGAAAAATGCGCAAGATTCCGACAGAGGAAAATGGTTCGGATTTTTAGCAATGAAATTTTGAAATTCCAAAAAACAAGAATCGGAAATTTCAAATGCTGCTCTACTTCGGGATTTGCGATGTTCACAAAAGGAAATTGCGCTAAAGAAAAGAAATCCGAAAACAAGAGAAAATTGCGAAGAGAATTACAAATCGAAAATTTCGTAAAAAATATTACAGATTTTCCAACAATGAAATTTTCGAAAAAAAAACGGGAATCGGAACTTTCAGATGTTGTGCTATTTCGGATTTTGGGATTTTCACAAACCGAAATAGCCTTAAAACGAATCCAAAGAGGAAAAAAAAAATCGATTTTCGACAATTAGGTCAAAATTCACGATTTTGGGGACTAATTAGTATGACCTAATCAATCAGTCAATCAATCAATCATCAATTAATCAATCAATCAATCAATGACCAATCAATCAATCAATGATCAATCAATCAATCAATCAATCAATCAATCAATCAATCAATCAATCGACTAATCAATCAATCAATCGGTCCCTGTAGACGTGTCAGATCGTGTTGTCCTGATTCACGTGCGGGCTCCGATACCAACTAATACGTTCCCGGTTGGGCAATGTATATATAGCCAAGGATCCGCGATGTGATGAAGAGGACTGAATGGACAATGCAATGTTAGTGAAACATCAATCGACAATGTACACCCTGATACATACAAAATAGCGCAGCGGAAGACTTTGAGATAACTCCTGACCTGACCGGGACTGACACGACATCCCATCATACATCACACATGTGAGAGGAGGAGGAGGGACCGCACACAGAGAAAAAAGGTCCGTCCTTGGTACATGCACATGGGGAGATATCACATATGAGAGATTGGGGGAGAGGAGAGACGAAGATGGAGGCGAGGGAGAAGGCCAAGATCGCAATAGCGAAGTCCAAAAAATAGTCCCTTCCCGATGTCCAAACAATGTCTGCCTCATAAATGTCGAATCAGATCCTGGGCGCAATGCCCACGGTAGCCTCTGCCTATACCCACGGCCTGTAACCTCTCTCTCTTTCTCGTAACTGAAGAAGAAGAAGATGGAGGAGGAGGGAGGAGGAAAGAGAGAGAGAGCCTCCAACCAGCAGCGTGTCGCTCAAGAAGCGAGCTACCCGAACCGTCCCTTGCCCAACCGCTGCCCAACTATATGTAGCGCTGGGCGAGGCTGGGCCTGCCTGGTGCTGGCCTCAAAATGGCCCAGCCGGTCTGGGTCCCTACCGGGCGTCCAGACTGTGCTGATGATGCAGCAAGGCGCAAAAACGCGCCTGGCCTCTTTAGGCCCTGCCGCTGGTGTACCCAGTCCCAAGGTCGTGCCTTGGGGACTGCAAGTCCGAAACGACGTCTGCACAAACCAAAGTATGACAGCAGGTAAGTAAATAAATAAATAAATGCCGCCTATATTTGAAATCTGGGGCCTGGGGGCCACCGTGGGCCTCCAGGGCACATGTCTGATGAGCATGCAGCCTGGGGGCCCCTCAAATGGGGCCCGTGTGCAGGCGCAGCATGTAACAGGTAGCACAGGTCCATGAGGGCTACCGGTAGCACAGTGGGGATAACTGGCGGAGTGGCAAAATTGGAAATTGCGTTGAATTGCCCCCGCGATTTATTTCGCTGTTAAAATTGTAATGACCCGCCATAACAGAGACTGAGAACACTGCTGATTTTTGAAGTTCTTCCGATGGAATGGATGCCTTGCTGAGATTCCCGCATTCTGCTGAGTTTTCTAAGTCTGTGTGTGTACGTGCTTGTTGACCTGCATGCTTGTCTGATTGCTTGTCGACATGAGTGTGTGTGTGACCCGCAAGGGTACTTGCTTGTTTGGCAGGCCGTAGGGCCGGTACTTACCTGTGGCCGTGGCATTGAGGGTCTCAGCAGTGGAAAACACTCAAGTGGCGGAGCCAGAGGCCCGTGGCACTTACAGCAGCGGAAAAACACTCAAGTAGCAGGTAGGCCGGTACCGCACCCAGTAGCAGGAGATGTGTCAGGTACTCGAGGCCGAGCAAAAGAAGACAAAGTTGGCATTTTTAGAGGCCCAGTAGAGGAAGGCTAGGTCTAGGCCGGTACCAGTCCATCCAGTCTGAGTCTAGAGCCTGTACGGGCAATATCAGAGTCTGCAATGATGTTTCCCTCTGAAAGGGAGGAGGTACTGGTTGCTTGGGAGGTCGAGCGGCCTGGGTCACCGCCCAGGAGGCAAGTAGGCCACTATATCAAGAGGCCGAGGGAAGAGCCCAACCTCATTCTTCAGTGTGCAAGTTTGGCGACATGCTGCTGGAGGGAACACTCCCGATTACTCAGTCGTCGGTTCTAGGGACCAATGTGGAACCCGCCGTAAGGGGCTTCTTAGAAGTCCAAGCTGTACAGTCGGGCTATAAAAGAATAGACCTGAACAAATGGGCGAAGGCTACGCCTGTAGCCACACTCGAAGAACGCTTGATCAAGCAATATGCTGATCCGCATGTTGCAGCCAAAGCTAGACTCAAGCTTGACAAGCTCAAGCACAACAAGTGGACCGGCTCCATGCATAGTCTGCAACAGTACGTTAGTAAACTCTTTGTTACTCCTGATTTGGAGATGACTGTGCAGTCTTGCTTGGATGTAATTAAAGGCACGGTTCTCTCTGCTGTAACACATCGCCTGGGGTTCGAACTCATAGCGTATACAGATTGGCTTTCCCTCATGCGGGATTTAGTCAAGCTGGACGCACAAGACCTCCCGGGTGGATCGGGTGGCAAAAAGACCACCGGCCGCAAACGATTTCTAGGCAGCAACCGTTTTGTTTCACACGATCTACTTGAGGTTGACGAGGAGACCCTCGTAGAGGACCCTTCTCTTGGTGATGATCAAGAGCAAGACTGCGAGGCATCTTGCTCTTCGTCAGCCCATGAGCCTGATATGTGGATGATGATGTATCAATGAATGCCTTTAAAAAGATTTCCTTCAGAAGTAAGGGACCGAAAAACACCATGAAGAACAACACTAACACTATTCTCCTTTCCAAGGGAGCGAAGATTCCACCCAAACCAGAGGATCATGCCACAAAACCATGGGTAGATCTCTGGATAGATCTCTGGATAAGTGCAAGTGAGTGGAAAAACAGTCTACATTCCAAAACTAAGAAACTGCACATCCTCTACAAGGAACCTTGGGTGGAGTCGGAAGAAATTGACTTTCATGCTCTCTTGTCGCGTTGGGCTCACATGAAGCAAGAACGCGCGCAAGGGAAAACGAAGTTGATCTTCTTCAAACTCCGCATTAACGGCTACATCCGTGCGTTGGCTGATTGTGGCGCAACTGCTAACTACTCACCGCACGACATTCGTAAGGCACGCCTGGGAGTGAAGCAAGTGACTTTGTAGAACCCTTGTCGGACCCAAGTGGGCAACCAAGAAGTTGTCACATCTACGCATGCAGTCAAAGGTGTGCACACTACCTTTGACGCAGACCGCACAATCACGCATGAGTTGAACTGCTATGTCCTTGATAAGTGCCCCTTTGACCCTGTTATTGGCTTGGGCTGGTTGCAGGCCCAATGTGAAAGAACCACGTGGAAGGACTCACAATTCATGGTCAAAGATGTCATGGTAATCGAGCATCCAGTCCTCTTGGATGAGTTGCATGAGTCCCAAGTGACTTTTCTCAACGCAATGAAATTCTGCAAAAAGTGGCGTAGGCGCAAAGTTGATGAGCAAATGTATATAGCCTTTGTTAGGCCTGCTTATGTGCCTTCTATTTTTGTTGTTCATAATGATTCTACGTGCATGTCATTTCTACTTTTAATGCAACTACTACTACCTGTACTAAGCCTACTTATAGTCCAAACGACTCTGGCTAAAATCCTGTTGTTTTGGCTACACCTATGCAATCGATATGCTTTCACCAGAATGTGATGATCCACCTCCGGAAATTCCTTCGGAGATCCGTAGCCTTCTCGACCGATTTCCTGAAGTTTTGGCCGAACCGCATGGAATCCCCGTGTGTCTGGTCCGACACAAGATCAAGTTGATAGACGACAACACTCCTCCAAAAGGCTATGTCTATCGAATGGGCTCAGGCGAATTGGAGGAGTTAGGCAGATCGATGATATGCTTGAAAAAGGATGGATCAAGCCAAGCGAATTCGAGTTCGGTGTGCCAGTTTTGTTTGTTCCTAAGAAGGGAGACAAACCACAAATGTGTATTGATTACCGCGGACTGAACATAATAACCAGAAAGAATGCATACCCTTTGCCACGCATCGATGATCTGCTTGATACTGCGGGTGAATGCAAGGTCTTCAGCAAGATCGATCTCAAGTCTGGTTACCACTAGATTGAACTCGACTGTAGACCAGCATAAAACTGCATTCAAAAGTCGCGATGGGCTGTACAAATTTACCGTTACGCCCTTCGGCCACACGAATGCACCGGCCACCTTCCGGCCACCTTCCAAAGTCTCATGGACAAGGTGTTGCGCAATCAGATCAATCGATTTGTTGTTGTTTATTTGGATGACATTCTAATCTTCAGCAAGTCGATGGAGGAGCACATGAGACACCTTGAGGAAGTGTTGCAGATCCTCAAGGATGCGCAGCTCCATCTCAACTTGGAGAAATCTGAGTTTGGGAGGGGCAGCGTCATCTACCTTGGACACTCGTCGTTCGCTGCAGGCCTAGAGCCCGAGGCAACCAAAGTGGAGGTCATCCGCAAATAGCAGCAACCGACAAATGTTTGAGAATTGCATTCTTTTCTTGGTCTTGTGTCATACTACCGTCGTACTGCCCAAATTCTCTATCATCGCCCGTCCGTTGTCCAGATTGACAAGCAAGAACGTGTCTTACATGTGGGATGGGGAATGCACAACAGCCCTCCAAGCATTGAAGGAGGCTTTGGTATGTCATCCGGTGCTCCGCATTGCTGATCTCAAACTTACATTCGTAGTAACTACGGATGCAAGCTTGTATGGGATTGGTGCAGTGTTGCAGCAAGGTGATGGTGACGGCTTGCGTCTGCTGGAGTATTACAGCAAACACATCCCCAATCACAAGGTAGTTGCCTCCACTTACATGCGAGAACTCTATGCCGTGAGAGAGGCACTACATCATTGGAAACATTACCTCTTGGGTCGCCATTTCAAAGTGTTCTCAGACCATAAGACTTTGAAATGGATTCAGACACAAAATAATCCATAAACTACATTGACCCGCTGGCTGCATGAGATTACTTTGTATGATTTTGAACTTAAGCACAAGAAAGGTTGTTACAATCGCGTTGCAGATGCTTTGTCTCGCCATCCTGACTATATGACTTGCCTCGTGGGTTCTTACAATCTCCATAAGAATTTGAAGGAGGAACTCATCGAGCATATTGCCAAGGACCCGAAACTCAGTTCCATCCTTGAGCAGATCCAGGCTGACCCTAGCAACCAGCCTGATTTCCACGAGTGTAAAGGTTTACTTTTTCGACGTTACGAGAAGTACGACCGATTGTGCGTACCGAACCATGAGCCTATCCGTACTCACTTCTTGGATTTGGCTCATACCCGGAGTGGACACTTCAGTTTTAAAAAGACATATAGAAGTCTATTGCAAAAGTATGTATGGCCTGGGATGAAAGAAATGGCACGGAGTTTGTGGCTGAGTGTGAAGTTTGTCAACGCATCAAACCGTCTCGGCAAAAGCCTTGTGGGCTGTTGCATCCTCTTCCTATTCCTGATGGCCCAGGTGAGTCTCTTTCCATCGACTTCACGGACATGGGAAAGAAGAGCAGGAACGGATATTCACAGGTGATGGTAATTGTTGACCGCTTTTCAAAGTTTCTGAATTTGATCCCATTACCACCTCACGCCACAACTGACCTTGTGATCAAGGAGTTTCACAAAAGGTACATTCTGCAGTGTGGGGCCCCGAAAACTCTTGTGACTGACCAGGACACTAGGTTCATAAGCGCAGATTGGAAGGACTTCACCTCCCAGATCTATGACATCAAACTCAAGCTGACGTCTGACTGGCATTCCGAAGCCAATGGACTGGCCGAGGAGATCAACCAAACTGTGATCCAACTTGGGATGAGGAATTGCCGATTGTGCAAGGATTGTACAAGAACTCCATACACTCCTCCACCGGGATGACGCCTAATCAGCTGCACCTCGGGTGGCAAATTCGCAATCCCCTATCCTATCTGTTTCCTGACCAGCCACTTGGCCTAACACCTGGCCAGCCAGGCTACAATGCTAAGTTTGATCGCTTGCTCAAAGTTGTTGTCGCAGCTATGGAAAGGCGACACAGTGCCATGATTAAACATGCGAACAAAAAGCGCCAGCCTGAACCCTTCACAACGGGAAGTTATGTGTGGGTCAAAATGTCTGAGTTTTCTGAAGAAGAAGGGGTATCACGAAAGCTTCTTCCTCAGTATTACGGTCTGTGGAAGGTGCTGAACCAAGTAGGAGATGATTCATTTGGTCCTCCTTACACGATCGACGTGCCTCCTCATCTGCGCACGTACCCAGTCTTTCACGCGTCAAAATTGTTTCCGTATGAACCACCCGAAGCTTTCCGATATCGAGACTCGATGATTCCCCGCGCAATCAATGGCGGTCATGAGATTGATTGAATTGTCGAGCACAGTGGAAAAGGTAGAAACAGACAATACAAGGTCCATTTTCTATATCATCCATTGAATGACTTTTACTGGTTTGCTAAGAAAGACTTGCTGCAGAGTGCCCTGTGAGTCGTCAACGCATATGAACGACTGATTAGCTCCGAACAGCAACCTAAATTTACTGCTACCCTCACTCCTACGGAACATACCCGATCTCTCTTTGCCATTTACGCTTATGATGCATTATGCAGGGACTCTGATTGAGTTACTTGCTCGAAGTGACCTCGCTCTCGAGGGGGGGGTAGTGTAATGACCCGCCATAACACAGACTGAGAACACTGCTGATTTCTGAAGTTCTGCCAATGGAATGGATGCCTTGCTGAGATTCCCGCATTCTGCTGAGTTTTCTAAGTCTGTGTGTGTGCGTGCTTGTTGACCTGCGTGCAGTGTAATGACCCGCCATAACACAGACTGAGAACACTGCTGATTTCTGAAGTTCTGCCAATGGAATGGATGCCTTGCTGAGATTCCCGCATTCTGCTGAGTTTTCTAAGTCTGTGTGTGTGAGTGCTTGTTGACCTGCGTGCCTGTCTGAGTGCTTGTCGGCATGAGTGTGTGTGTGACCCGCAAGGGTACTTGCTTGTTTGGCAGGCCCGTATGGCCGGTACTTACCTGTGGCCGTGGCATTCAGGGTTGCAGCAGGGGAAAACACTCAAGTGGCGGAGCCAGAGGCCCGCGGCACTTAGAGCAGCGGAAGACACTCAAGTAGCAGGTAGGCCGGTACCGCACCCAGTAGCAGGAGATGTGCCGGGTACTCGAGGCCGAGCAGAAGACGACAAAGTTGGCATTTTTAGAGGCCCAGTAGCGGTAGGCTAGGTCTAGGCCGGTACCAGTCCATCCAGTCTAAGTCTAGAGCCTGTACGGGCGATATCAGAGTCTGCAATGATGTTTCCCTCCGAAAGGGAGGAGGTACCGGTTGCTTGGGAGGCCGAGCGGCCTGGAAGTCACCGTGCAGGAGGCAAGTAGGCCGCTATGTCAAGAGGCTGAGGGAAGAGCCTGGCCTCATTCTTCAGTGTGCAAGTTTGGGGCACGCTGCTGGAGCGCTGGGTACTACAGCGCTGCTGGGAGGAAGAAGCCGGGAGCTTCCACCTTGGCTATGGTGGAGCTCTACCGGTAGGAGGAGGAGGGAGAAGGGGACTAAGGAGGAGAGTGGCGAGGTACCTACCTGGCTATGGTGGACACCATCTTCATCACATTGTTAGGCGCTGCATCTGGAAGGCCCCCGTTGGGGTAAAGCTCGGGGCAGAGGCAGGCATGGCGGCCTAGTGAGCAGCGGCATAGCTGCTTTGCCTTGTCCTTTGCACAGGGAGGCAGCGACATAGCTGCTTTGGGTTGTCCTTTGGACAGGAGGGCTGAGCCCTCAGTAGTCCGCCATAGCCTCGGCCTACATGTGAGAGGAAGGAGAAGGGTGGCCATGGCTATGGTGGACCTCATGTTGTGCCTGCAGTAGAAGTGGGATTCGGACATTGATTCTGGTTCAGCCATTCAACATTATTATTGTTATTTCTTGTTTGAATAAGGGAGGAAGAGATAAGGAGGAGGAGATCGGTTGGCAAAGAAGAAGAGTATTATCTTTGGTCTATGCTGGAGTACATCATCTTCCTCTTCTTTCTTACCTCTTCTTCTTCTTCTTTCCCTCTCTCTCCTCTCAAGTTCATTCATTTCTTTTTGCAATTGGACGGCATCGTACTTTCTGATGAATGTATACTTCGAAATTGGCCAGGATTGTAACAAAATGATTTGTTTTATTTTTTTAAATATTTTTCCTATAAAGATCGCGACAAAATCTACGGACCCTCAAATTTTCAGAGTTGCCGAGTCATTTGGAGCGCAAAAAATCGCAAAAGTTGAGGTGCTTTTCCCGTCGGCCTACATGCGGTAGAGTGGCAAAAATGGAAAATGCGACGAAACGGTGCGACATTTATTTCACGGTGTAATTTTTTTTCCCCCATTTTTTTGATATTTTTCCTGGAAAGAGCAAAACCTAATCTACAGGATCTCAATTTTTCAGATTTTTTGGTCAATTATTCTGGGGGCGAAAAATCACCAAAGTTCACGCTTGAAAATTTTTGGACCGGGCCTGCGCCTGCCAGTCGCCACCCCCCCTAAGAACCCGGTCCGTAAGGCCAGGAAACACGAATTTAGGCCGGTGGGGATAGTGGTGGTTTAAGGCAGAGCGGATTCTGAAACATTGCCTCAGTTCGGATTGTTCTCTGCAATTCGGCAACATGAAGTCAGGATCGCTTTGCTCGAAAAAAGTAATGTACTTTTTCTTCCCTAAAAACTGCCTTCTCTTTCGGTGTTCCTTGAAATCACTATGAATTTGATCTCTAGACTAGAAATTCCACCTTCCCCTATCTTGCTTCGATGGCTATGTCAATAGGAAGTGGGATTCTGAAACATTGCCTCAGTTTGGATTATTCTCTGCAACTTGTGAACATGAAGTCGGAATTGCTTCACTCGAAAAAAGTAATACCACAAGCGAATACCATTTATATTCTTTTGAAGGGAGTTACGGCTATATGCGTGTAATAGTGCACCCTTCATTCTGAGAATTTGGCTTCATGTGACCAACTGGCCTACCTCAGTTGGTAACCCCCTGGACTGTTGAAATACAAACCTGAGCCTTGATGCAGATGAGTAAACTACTACAATTCTTTAAGATAAATAAAAAGAACTGGCTTCATGCATCCACTGCTTTGAATAATTTAGTGATTTGGAAGATTTCAAACCTTATAGAAGGTTCAGGGTTTTTAACTTTTGGTTTAGGGAGGGATATAATCTGATACGGCCTGCTACTCATGTTCCTGGCCCCCCCTTTTGTTGTGTTGTAGGCTATAGTGAGATCTCCTATTGGAGGTGATGCTCTCACAGAGGCAATGCTGAACACAGTTGAGAGCATGAACGTTATGGTAGGTATAAATGAAGATGGAATGCTTGACTTTGACTTCAATTGTCAGTTTTACCTCTTTCTTTTTCCTTCGTGTTTGCAGAGCTATCCATGCATCAAGCTGTTCTGTTGTTGGGTAAATGGCACTAAGTGCCCATCGATAATTTTTGTTTTCGTCACCAACTAGAAGGAATCCCTCATTATTTCCAATGGGTCTAGCTCAGTTGGTACACCCATGCATTGTTGAATTAGAGACATCAGTTTCAAATCCCGATGAACTTAGATGAGCAAATATGTTACGAACTCCGCCAGGACTCAATCCCTGGTCTGCGGGTTACCACCCGTCAGCTTGCTGTATTTATTCTGTTTTTTCAACTTTTGTTTTTAGTACTTTTTACGATTTTCGTGTTTTCGGTTTTCTTTGTTTTTGCTTTTCTGATATCAGACAGTAGGCGCCATCTGCATTCTGGCGCCCGTTTTCAAAATCCTTCTCTTACGACTTTCGGATTTCGTACACTCTTGGCGCCACCCGTGTACAGTATCAAGTCGACCTCTGTGTGTGTTTGAACGTGTGATCTGTGTTTTGGTAGATGACTGTTGGTTGTCATAGGTCTGTGTAGCTGTGGCATACTGCGTAGCCACACGGGCCCTGCAGGGCCCGTCCCGCACTTTCAGCCTAAAAGCCTAGAAAATAGGGCTTACAGGCCCCGGTCGTTTCAGCCTGAAACTGAAAAACGAGGGCCTGCAGGCCCTATTCCGTTTTCAGCCTATTTCTGGGCCTTTCAGGCCCAGATGCTTTTCAGCCTGAAACGGAGGGCCATTTTCAGGCCCTCATTGTTTCGACCGACCCTAAGACTCAGGCACAAAAACAGGGTTTTCGGAGCAGGCTATCTTTAGCCTGTTCCCACGACTGCCTCAAGCAGGAGCTGCAGCGGCAGCCCCTGACTCCCTGCGGCATTGGCAAGAGCAGCCTCCTGGACTGCCTCGCCCTGCAGTCAGGAGGCAGGCCGAGTAGTACATAGGACTTTCCCATGCACTTCACGGTAGGTAGTTGGACAGTAGGACGGTAGTCTTCAGGATTCGGCCGCAGCACTCAGGAGGAGCGCTGCAGTAGTCTTCAGCGCTAGCAGTAGTCTTCAGCGCTGGGCGCCCATAGCTGTAGGTGTAGTCTTCAGCGCTGGGCGCTAGTAGGTGGTAGTAGTAGCAGTGGAGGGAGATGGCTGGCGGAGGCCAGCGGTACTTACCTGTGGCGCCATAGCTCCAGCTCCATCTTCGAGGTACCTGCATCAAGGCGCCAACTTCACAGGTTAGTACTGGACACAGAGAGAGAGAGAGTTCTTCTTCTTCCTCTTCTAAGTCCACCATCTCTTCTCACCCTCTCACCACCTGACTTCTCAGACTACGACAGAGAGAGAGAGAGAGAGAGTTGTGACTTGGGACTTGACGACATTGGATCCAGACTCGACATTTGGGATTCAGACTTTTTGACGAGGGACTATTTGGGCCTGTGCCGAAGACTTGGTGTTGACGACATTCCCATCTTCCCCTCCTCTTCGTCTAACCCCCTTCTTCTTCGTC
>BFEA01000784.1:296947-310585 GCA_003427395.1 Chara braunii
GGATATCACCAACTCGAGATTCGACAGGAGGATCGCTACAAGACCGCGTTTAAGACGCGATATGGGCATTTCGAATGGCTGATTATGCCATTTGGCCTTACGAATGCCCCGGCCACTTTCCAAGCGGTTATGACAACGGAGTTCCGACACATGCTGGATCGATACGTACTTATCTACCTCGACGACATCCTGGTGTACAGCCGGAGTTTGGACGAGCATGTGGAACACCTGCGCACCGTTTTGGAACGGCTACGACAAGCCAAGTACAAAACCAACTGCGACAAGTGCGAATTCGCGCAGTAGGAGCTGGAGTACTTGGGACATTATGTGACGCCGCAAGGTATCCGTCCGCTTGCGGACAAGATCGAGGCCCTACGAGTATGGCCCGAGCCCACCAACACCACGGACGTTCGTTCATTCATGGGATTGGCGGGCTACTATCATCGATTCATCACCGGATACTCGAGGATTGTTGCACCTATGACGAGATTACAATCGCCAAAGGTACCATTCGTATTCGATGACGACGCACGCCGGTCATTCCAAGCACTTAAGACGGCTATGCTCATGGCACCCGTCCTTAGCATCTATGACCCCACCCTGCCGACGAGAGTGACTACAAACGCTTCCGGCTATGGCATTGGGGCAGTCTTGGAACAGCAAGACGGCGACGACTGGCACCCTGTGGAGTATTTCAGCCACAAAGTGCCTCCCATCAACTCGCTTGATGATGCAAGGAAGAAGGAGCTGCTCGCATTCGTGATGGCTCTCAAGCGTTGGCGGCACTTCCTCCTTGGGCGACGTAGGTTCACATGGGTCACAGACAACAATCCATTGACCTACTACAAGACGCAGGATACGGTGAGCAGCACGATCAGATGGATGTACTTCATCGACCAATTTGACTTCACATCGAAACATCTTCCCGGCCTCTCCAATCGCGCAGCAGATGCACTCTCGCGAAGACCTGATCTTTGCGCTATGACACATCATGCCTTCGCATTCGACGAGGAGCTCCAGCGACACTTCATCAGGGGCTATGAGTCCGATCCAGATCTCGCCATGCTATATGCGCAGCTATCTTCGGATCACCTGCCGGCCAGCCACTATCGCATCGCCGATGGGTACTTGCTCCTGCACTCGCGGGGCAAGGACTTACTATGTGTCCCACGCGACCGCTGTCTTGGGACTTGCCTCCTCGGCGAGTATCATGATTCGCGACTCGCCGGCCATTTCGGAGTCAACCGCACTATTGCACGACTTCGACAGCGATTCCGATGGCCCAACCTCATCACCGATGTCACGAGGTATTGCGACTCTTGCGAAGTTTGCCGACGAAGCAAACCCCGCAACCGCAACCCCTACTGCGAGCTGCGCCCGATGCCGATCCCGCAGGAACCCGGTCTCTCCATTGCCATGGATGTCACCGGACCATTCCCCCGCGACCGCCTCGGACACGACGACATCCTCACGGTCGTGGACCGATTGAGTAAGTATGCGCGTTTTCTCCCTTGCAAGTACTACTCCACGGCTCCCGAGCTGGCACGCCTCCTGCACACCGGCTGGATTTGCGGCCATGGTGTACCGGAAGACATAGTCAGCGACCGCGACACTCGCTTCATGTCAGCATTTTGGACTGCACTCATGCAGGAGTCCGGCACGAAGATGAAGCCAAGTTCGGCTCGGCATCCACAGACAGACGGGCAGACGGAGCTGGCACATCAAACCGCTCAAATGATGCTTCGTACGCTCATCCGTCCGGACCAGAAAGATTGGGTTGACCGCCTCCCCGACATCGAGTTCGCCTACAACACTTCGGTGCACCCGGCGATCGTCGTGACTTCATTCGAGTTGCACCACGGTGGACGGAAAGGCCGTATCTTCGCCGACCCTCTCCTCCCACGACCAGCCGACATCGATGCTGCTTGCTCTCCCGCTTCCATCCGGAAGTACAGGGAATTGCTGGCTCAAGCCCGCGCGAATATGCAAAAGGCTCAAGCCAACAGGCATCGCGTGCCATGTCCCATCCGCGCCGGCGACCTGGTTTGGGTTTCCGCGGAAGAATTTGCACTGGAACAGGATGTCTCACGCAAACTGCTTCCCAAGTGGTTTGGACCATGGCCCGTAACATCAGCCGCGGGCAATGAGCCCGATGGCCCTTCATTTGCGATCAAAATCCCCCCTCATTTGACGGTCCACCCAGTCTTTCACGCCTCAAAGCTGGCAACATACACGCCAGCTAAGAGCGACGACTTTCAGGGCCGACGGTCGCAGGACCCTCCTTCTATGGATGGTCATCAGGAAGTTGACCGCGTCATCACCGATCGCAAGTACGGCAGCAAGCCGCGACAGTACAAAGTTACATTCAAAGCCTGCGATCGCGACGACACTCGGTGGATTTCAGGAGCAGATTTGAAAGCATCCGCACCGCTGATCTACGCGCATTATGAGAAGCAAAGGTTAGCTCATGAAGCTTCACGACCGGCCCCTCCCACCCGGACTGTGGTCCCTCCCTCAGACAGACAGCTTCGCCCTCGCAGGTAAGCTCGGTCTTTCAAGGAGGGGGGGGTGTGGCATACTGCGTAGCCACACGGGCCCTGCAGGGCCCGTCCCGCACTTTCAGCCTAGAAGCCTAGAAAATAGGGCTTACAGGCCCCGGTCGTTTCAGCCTGAAACTGAAAAACGAGGGCCTGCAGGCCCTATTCCGTTTTCAGCCTATTTCTGGGCCTTTCAGGCCCAGATGCTTTTCAGCCTGAAACGGAGGGCCATTTTCAGGCCCTCATTGTTTCGACCGACCCTAAGACTCAGGCACAAAAACAGGGTTTTCGGAGCAGGCTATCTTTAGCCTGTTCCCACGACTGCCTCAAGCAGGAGCTGCAGCGGCAGCCCCTGACTCCCTGCGGCATTGGCAAGAGCAGCCTCCTGGACTGCCTCGCCCTGCAGTCAGGAGGCAGGCCGAGTAGTACATAGGACTTTCCCATGCACTTCACGGTAGGTAGTTGGACAGTAGGACGGTAGTCTTCAGGATTCGGCCGCAGCACTCAGGAGGAGCGCTGCAGTAGTCTTCAGCCCTGGGCGACCATAGCTGTAGGTGTAGTCTTCAGCGCTGGGCGCTAGTAGGTGGTAGTAGTAGCAGCAGTGGAGGGAGATGGCTGGCGGAGGCCAGCGGTACTTACCTGTGGCGCCATAGCTCCAGCTCCATCTTCGAGGTACCTGCATCAAGGCGCCAACTTCACAGGTTAGTACTGGACACAGAGAGAGAGAGAGTTCTTCTTCTTCCTCTTCTAAGTCCACCATCTCTTCTCACCCTCTCACCACCTGACTTCTCAGACTACGACAGAGAGAGAGAGAGAGAGAGTTGTGACTTGGGACTTGACGACATTGGATCCAGACTCGACATTTGGGATTCAGACTTTTTGACGAGGGACTATTTGGGCCTGTGCCGAAGACTTGGTGTTGACGACATTCCCATCTTCCCCTCCTCTTCGTCTAACCCCCTTCTTCTTCGTCWKTGTATGGTTGGGGCTGGCGCAGTCTTCCTGTGTGAAGCGCCAGACCCCTTTCACACCATGGAACGATGATGATGATGTATGTTCAGGGCYGCATTGCAATATTGATTGTTCGGATCATTGGTATCTAAGTCTTCCGCTACGCTATCTTGTACTTTGTATTGAGAGGTCGGTTCTTGTTCTGGTCTGCACCGTTTCAGTATGCAACAGTAGCAGTAGGTGTTCGATATCTGTCGGCTAGGGGTCATAGTTGTGTAGAGGCCGTAGCTGTAGCAACTCCAAAAGGTCAAGGTTGTAGCTGCCACAGTCCTGAAAGGTCAAGGTCGTAGCTGCTACAGTCCTGAAAGGCCAAGTCCACAGACTTCCGGAAGGTCCGGGATTGGCCTTTCAAGTTCCTTCTCACGTTATACACAGAAGACCAGAGGCAAGTGGGCAAGTGGTGAGTCCAACTTCGCTTAGTCAGCGGTACCCAGTCCCAGTCTCACTTTGTACGGTCAGCAAGTACCATGAGGGACTGTGTGCACCATGGGCCTGGTGAAAAAGGGCAGACCAGCGACTTACAGAAGTATAAATCAAGAGGCAGCGTCCAGCCATTCACTCATTCTTGTGGGAGCCATGCGGAAGCGCTGCCCAGGCGTCTTGTGCGAGGTGGTCTGCAGAAGCCCGAGGTTGAAGTGGGCTGAAGAGAGAGATAGTTTGTCCATAGCCAGTAACAGTAGAGCGGCCATAGCCGCTGTAGCTTAGAGTTAGAGTTCAGTGTGTGTGTGTGTGTGTGTTCTTTGTACAGAGTTGTGAGCGTGGGATATCCAGGGTGATCCGGAGACAAGTGTGTGCGAACAGTGTGTGGACAAAGGATGTGTGAGCGCTCAGGCGCCATAGCCAGTTGGAAGCGAGTTGTAACTAAACTGTGTTTTCAACTTGAGTATCTCTGAGCTTTGTGTGGGCGCACAGTGCCAGCATGGATCGCCACCTGTTTGCATGTATGTGGAGTGAAGAAGAAGCGAGTCTGATTGCATTTTATGAGTTTCGGATTTTGGACCAAGCAGAAAGCACAGTGCACCGAGATACAGCAAAATAAGGGCAATACAATGAAGTCAAATGTCGACGTCAACACAATCTCGCCACGTCAACACATTATCCAATGTCGCTCTTCACGATTGGTGCTCAGCGCCCTGCCTATCCAACTCGCAAGGCACTCTTTCCCCCAGCTATGCCATGTCAGCCCGCTGCCAGGTCAGCATCAACATACCACATCAGCAATGGCATCCTGTCCTGAAATTAATAAATGCCTTTTACGTCAGTAGTGGAGGCCTGCCTGCCTGCCTGCCAAGTCTTCAAGGAGGTCCGCACATGTCAGCGACGGTGCCTGCCTTTGGTAGTCTGCCACATCAGCAAGGGTGTACAAGACGTGCACAATGCCTGCCATGTCAGCAGGCTTTGTCAACCTTCTTGCCGGCCTCAGCAGAGGTCCTCTGTAGGCATCAGATCATGATGTGTGCCACGTCAGTAGTTGTGCTTGCCAAGTCAGCAAGCCGCGGCCCTACTGTAGCCTACACTACGTTCATGCAACAGGATTCAATCCCAGGCTGAAGACCAATGTACGTGGCGACATCGCCCATGCAGACTGCCAGCGTACACCAGGTAGGATCTCTCTCTTCTCACCTCACCCCTCGACTTCCCACACTGTGCATCCCCGACACCTGAAGACCACCATCGCCGACCACGCACTCGGCGCACAGCAGCCCGGCTATGGCCACTTAGTGGCAGCTGGCGCAGCAGTGCCATTCACGTACAGCGCCCGTGCTCGCCCTGGCTGGAGCGAGTGTCCTCGACGTTCGTACGGCAAAGCAGCTGCGCTGCCGCATCTGCTTGCCAGCCAGAATGTACCTTGGCTGGGCAGGGCACTTTCCTGTATGGAAAGTGCAGCCCAGCATGTGGCTGCTTGGGCCTGGTGTGTGTGTGCCCAGTAGCTTCAAGTCGGCCCAAAGTGTCTGCACCCAGACCCATTCAGACATTTCTCTGGGCCCGCAGCTTCAAGATGCGCCCAGCCAGCCCACGCGGTCTTGTGACGTGTTCCCAGCATTCTGATAGGGTGATAGGCCTGCTTCCTCGACGAAGCTTCCAGGAGCCTCCAAGCTTCCACGAAGGTTCTGATCCTCACGAGCAGGGCATTTGCAACCATCGGGCGCCTGGTAACTGTCTGCCGCCCAACCACAGGCAATTGGCAAAATTTGGCAGATTTGGGGCCCCTTGTCAAAACCAGGCCTGCCTTTACTTAGGGCGGGCGCTCCACACACTAGGGGCACCCTTGAGGCAACTGGAGGCCGCCGTCTAGCGGCCAGGTGAGGACTCAATCCTCGCAGTCATGTCGGATTGTGTTTATTATTGAGGATGGAAAATAAAACAAAAGTTTCAAACAAGGCACCCCTCTTTGTACCTGCTTAAGCGTCTTTAAACCCATTCATACCCCCCTTTCCCAACCCCAGCCAACAACACTAGAAAAGGAAAAAGAGCCCGGATTTGGCACACCGGATTAAAAAAAGAACAAGAAGATCTTAGAGTCTTAACATGCCCGGGTTTACCTGGGTTGGAGACCCCCAGGGCATCCCAGGTAACATAGGTTCATTCAACCGCCAGCACTCGAAGAGCTCTCCTTTGAGCTTGTCCCTCGCTCTTGCTCTTGGTTGTATGACGAAGCTATGGCAGTTCATCTTTCCTGCGCTTGGATATTCTGAGTACAACACACTGCTACTGTCGCATACCATAAAGGTGCAGACCAGAACAAGAACCGACCTTTCTCACATAGTACAAGATAGCACAGCGGAAGGCTTAAATACCAATCAAGGTTGCCATGCAGACCAGACATACATCATCATCATTCTGTGGTGTGAAGGGGCTTGGCGCTCACACAGGAAGAATGCGCCAGTCCCCAACCATACACAGACGAAGAAGAGGGGGGTTAGACGAAGAAGAGGGGAAGATGGGAATGTCGTCAACACCAAGTCTTCGGTACAGGTCCCAAATAATCCCTCGTCAAATGTCTGAATCCCAATGTTGAGTCTGGACCCAAATGTCGTCAAGTCCCAAAGTCACCAATCTCTCTCTCTCTCTCTCTCGTAGTTGGCAGATACTGATAAGTCAGGTAGCAAGAGGGGGAGGAGGAGATGGTGGACTTAGAAGAGGAAGAAGAAGAACTCTCTCTCTCTCTCTCTCAGTCCGGTACTAACCTGTGAAGGTGGCGCCTTGTTGCAGGTACATCAAAGACGAAGCTGGAGCTATGGCCCCACAGGTAAGTCTCCCTGGCCTCCGCCAACCATCTCTCTCTCTCCACTACTCCTCTAGCACCTGATAGCACCCAGCGCTGAAGACTACTGCTAATGCTACTAATCCTGAAGACTGCCTCCTGCCTCCTGCCTCCTGCCTCCTGCACGTGAAGTGCCTGGGAAGTTCCTATGAACTGCCTCGTGAACGTCTCTGACTGCCTGCAGCCTGCAGGGCGGGCCAGTCTTATATAGTGCTGGCCCGTCGAGAAGGCTGCTCTTGCCAATGCCAAAACGTGCCAGACCCTGGTGTTGAAGTTCAAACAAAGGTGGTCTTGAAAACAGGCAAAAAATGGCCTGTGCTAAAAGCCCTGGTCTGGTGCCTAAGTTTCAGGGCAGGTCGACTTTATGAGGGCCTGAAAATGGCCCTCTTTTTCAGGCTTTTAGGCTGAAACGACACAGGGCCAGTAGGCCCTCGTTTTCAGGCTTTCAGGCTGAAATGACACAGGGCCTGTAGGCCCTTGTTTTTAGTCTTTCAGGCTGAAAACGACACAGGGTCTGTAGGCCCTTGTTTTTAGGCTTTCAGGCTGAAAACGACACAGGGCCTATAGGGTCCTTACTTTCCTTGTTTGGTCGGGCCTTGCAGGCCCGTGTGGATGCGTAGTATACCACACCCCCCCCTCCTTGAAAGACCGAGCTTACCTGCGAGGGCGAAGCTGCCTGTGGGAGGGAGGGACCAAAGTCCGGGTGGGAGGGGCAGGTTTGCAAAGCTTCCTTAGCTGGTCTTCGTCGTTCATAGTCGGCGTAGATCAGCGGTGCAGATGCTTGCAAATCTGCGGAGTTGGTGTCCAAAATGTCGAAGGACACGGCCTCGCTTACATGCGGGGTGAACTATTCGCGGGGACGGGGTCAATGCACCGGTCGATTGACTTGTGCATGTGACTGTCAGCCAACGTGACTTGCGTGGGCTGCGACTTCCTCCGAATGCGTGGCCCCAAGCCATCGCGTACCAGAAAATCGTGGCCCATATAGTTGCGAGTGCTTCCGCAATCGATCAAAGTGTTGCAGGTTGCCTCTCCGATCTGAATGCGTATGTACAACAATGGCGCGTCTATGTCGTCATACCGTTGTGTCTTGAACTCGCGGTCGATCTTCGCAACGTAGTCGTGAAGGTCGACAACCTCTACTCCAGCACCCATCAACGGAGCTGGTACTACAGTGTGCAACTAATCTCGCAATTGTGCCTTGAGCACGTTGCAATGCGGTTTCGGCAATCAACCGGTCGGGGGAATGGGCATCCATTGGAAGTCTGCGAACGTCAACGGGTCGAGCTCTTCAAGTCTTGACCATGAAGTCGAATCCCCGACCGTAGATGGTGGCGAAGCTGCCGAATCAGTTGTCGATGATGGTGAAACCGTGCATGCGGTGGATTGTTGCACGTGGAGTGGTTGGTCCAACGGTGGGAGCAAGTGGATAGTGTAATTCTCTTAAGATTACCGAGGACTTGCAACATGTGCCTCCTCCCCAGATGTGTAGGAGGCCGCTAGCAAGGCGACCAAATCTGGCGGAGTGAGAGGTGGAGTTGCCTCACCTCCCGCACAACTCAGTTTCCCGAGTTGTGGTACTGGCTGTCCATTTCCGGCCGGCGATGCGGTTTTCGCCTTCCCTTTTCCAGGGAGTTGTTGTTGCTTCGTGGCTGGACGGCGGCCACCTGATCTCCCTCACGTGATGCTTGGGTGGTTGTCGGGTCTTCCACAATGGTGTCCAGTTGGACTGCAGCGACATGCTGTGGACGCGGACCAAATTTTCCCTTCTCCACATGGGCTGGCTGCCACGCTGTCTTCTCGTGTGCAGCAGCCTAGTTGGTCTTGATGATCTCTCGGATGGTTCGAAAAGTCGGAACTTGAGCTTTTCGATGCTGGCGGCTTCGTGCCGTTGTAGCAGATCTTGGGCCTCCTTGCGGCGTGCCTGGGTATCTGCGTCTGCTTCGGCCTGAAGTCGCTCCTTTTGAGCTGCTGCCTCTGCTTCAGCCCGTAGGCGGGCACCCTTGGCTGCCGCCTGCCGCTGTTCCTCAGCCTTGATCAATACAAGCTGAGCTTGGAACCACTGCCAGTACTCGGTAATGGAGTCATTGGCCATTTGGCCTGGCATGCCCAGAACTGAGACCGTCATGGTGGCGGGGCACTGCTGACGTGGCACTGCTGACGTGGCATTGTTGCTGATGTGGCATTGTTGCTGATGGGGCACTGTACCAAACCGGTGTCGTACCAAATACCCTTACAAGGGTATTTGGCGTGTTCTCTGCAAGTTACGCTGGTGCAGCCTCGCCCGTCTGACGGCGCACGCGGGGTGTTGATGGCGAGGTGCAACCATGCGCAGCCTAGCGGGACGAGGCATCGTAGGCCAGCTGAACGCGCGACCCCTAGTTCCTTTGCCTTTCGGTGTTCCCTCGCGACGCCTATTCGTGATTTATTTTTTATTAGAATTATTATTTATCAACCACGCATTTCTTTCGGCGGGGCCGCTCGGGTTCCTGTGTGTTCCGCCCGTATTGACGCTCGGACCGGGGAAGGTTCGTGTGCATGCTGGCCGGTGGGTAACTAGCCCACGAGGCGGAATAAAGCCTGGGTAGCGGGGGTCGCTGTGGATGCGCCGTCCGCCAACCATGACCTGTTGTGAGAGGGTGAGCGTGAGCATGCCGTCGAGGTCCAACGAATGGGGGACTGTGCCTTTGGCACAACGGGACACTAGGGATGGGCACCAATGGGAGACTGCCGCAGTGCAGGCTGTGCGGCAAGCTGTCCCAACGACAAATTCCCATGAAACCCGCCCCCGCTCAGGGATTCAAAGTCCCCATTTGAATATTTGCTACTACCACCAAGATCTGCAACGGGACTCACCTCTACCCAGGCCCATACTGCAGGCTTGGCAGCGGGCCGCGCCTTCCTACTCACCGCACAGTGGTGCGGATTGGTCTTCGGGACTGATCGAGTCGTCGGGTAAGTTTATCCACACTCCTTAGCGAACTGTGCATTCCCGACCTCCAGCCTGCTACACCGATCGGTGGTGTTCGGGGTTAGTACGTAGCGGAGCATCAATAGGGGCAGGGCGCAGAGGCAACGGAGCAGCAGCAAGGAGGGAACGAACCTGGATGTTTCTGGCAAGGACACTAGGGGGTTGCTGCGGGTATATCGTCCGCCGGCACCATCTGCTAAGAGAGTTTTTTTTGTGTGAGTGTGCCCGGGCCTGCAAGATGGTGAACTATGCCTGGGCGGGGCCAAAAAGCACCAGTAACGGCTGCCGCAGGACTGACTGTGCGGCCCAATCTGTCCCCAGCGGCAGGTCACGTTGGCCGCAAAGTTTAGTCGAATATTTGCTACTTCCACAAAGATCTCCACCGAGGCCTGCCTCACCCAGGCCTACGCTGTAGGCTTGGCAGCAGGGCCCTGCGCCCTTCCACTGGTCGAGGTCTTGAAGTTGCCTCGATGGTCGAGTGTAGGTCGCACGTTTTAGTGCCAACCATTTTTTTTTATAGTGAGTAATTCGACAGACGGATTGCAGTATGCCCCTTAGCACATTTTGGCTCCTACTACCGCTGCCCGGCTGGCTGTGTCGATAGCAGCGCTGCAGTATCCTGGATTAGCGCACAGGTTGAGGCCGATCGCAGCTGGAGGCATTATGGTGGAGACTGCATCTACACCGGTTGTGGGCAACTCGTCGAAGTGGCACACAGGGATGGAGAAACGACGAGTTAAAACAGTAAAAGAGCAAGGTAGTGGAGAAAAAAAAAATTAATAATATAAGAATCCGGATGCAAAAAGTGCGCTTAGTGCAGACAGAGGGGAAAGAGGGTCGGGGAAAAACAACTGAACACAGAGAATGAATCCGGACGCAAAGTCGCGCCGGATGCATGTGGAGAATGGAAGAAGCAGCAATGGCAGGAACTAGAATTGCTTAACACACCGGATCCTCGACAAATCTGGGCGGGGAAGAGTAGTAGATAGGGGTTTTCTGGTGGGGCGAATCTACTAGAAACGTCAGTTTTGGCTAAAGGTTAGTAAAGTGGGAGATTACTGAGAAACGGGGTGCGCCGAGATATGGCGGAGGGGGAAGGTGATGGGTGTGAAAAGGTTGAATCTCACTCGATCCTCGACGGATTCGAGCGAGATAGGATGCGAAATGGGGGTTTTGAAGATGGGCGAGCGCAATTCTGAAGTCAGAATTAGTAGAAAGTCAGTGGAAAGTGAGTTAGTAGAGAAGGGGGTGTGCGATGAGCTATGGGGGATGAACGAAATGGTAGGAGGAGAGATTATGTAGCTCGTCGAGTTCTTGATAGAATCTAGCGAGGGAAGAGGCGGAATTGGGATCATGGCCCCAAGCGAGTCGCATGGCAGGGTTAGTTTGGAGGATTGGTTAGTAGGATAGGAGGCGGAGAAGAAAAGAGGTGCGGGAGGAAGAACGTCGAAACCGAGATGTATTTTTCTGCTTTCAGGCGGAAGATTCACTCTCATTTTTGCATAATTGCAGACGGGCAGGTTACGGTCGGTTCGTAGTGTCCGCTAGCCGTAGCTCCGGTCGTAGCCTCTGTGGGGTTGCTGAGATCATCTCCGAACAGCAATTGCACCACCGAGTTGTTGTCCCGTGCTTCAACCTAGTGGCCTGGCTGACTCTTCTTTGCAGACTGTTACTGGACTTGGCCATGCCAAGCGGCCGGATGCGTTTCGTTCGCTGGAGGGAGAGCGAGGGAGCAGAGCGGGTTAATCGAAGAAGAGCCGCAAAGAGTGGATGAACCTTCCCGTGCTCTAGCTGAAGATTCGTTCGAAGTTTGCTCATTCCCATCAGCGGAGATGAAGCGAGACCAGCCGCGGGTTGGATGTTGTGCTGGGCGGGCGCCGTTGTTGCCTTGCCCGTCGATATGGTGCTTTCGCTGAGACCGTGTGCGCTACCATGTTCATGACCATTGCCCTGCCTGCGTCGTTGAACCAGTAACGGTGCCTGCCTGCTGCGATACGAAGGCCCACCTCCTGGTGCTGCGGGTGAAAGAGGTTGGGTGAACCCGGTCAGGTGTGGTGGAGGGCAGGGTCGTGATGAGGAAGGTAGGGGTCGGAGGCATGCTTACTTGAGCATTCGTGGTATAGAGCAAGGGGGGCAAGCAGCGGAGATTACGAACTTGTCAGGTGGCCGGTACGCCCCTCGTCCCATCAACCGGTGCAGTAGTAGGCTAGCCGTGAGAAGAGCCGGGTTACCTGTGACCAGTGTATGTTGAGTCACAAGCCACGACCGAACTGAGTTTTCTTCAAAGGAAGGTATTACTGTTGATGATCGCGGCTATTGTTGAACGGCTGCGAGAACGAAGCTTGGAGGAACGGTCAAGGGAGGCAGCAGAGTCTGAGCAACAGAATCGGAGAGTTGCCTGTTGTCGGGGCTGCTACCGATCCTGCTGTTGGAGCAGTAAGGAGGGAGCAGGCCACGTGGCTCAGAGACTTAGTCGTTGACTAGTGGGCTGTACTTTAGGACCGACTGGATTTCGTTATTGTGTTACTCAGCCAAGGTGGATGGGGGACTCAGTCTACGTGCCCATGGACTGAGCATTGCGGCAATTCTAGCCAGAATTCTGCAGCGAAACCTGAACTCCGTGCTACTAGTTGTCTGCTGTATAACTGTTGTGTGTTGAGCCTCGGACTGCTAAGTCTGTCTGCAGTTTCTGAGTATGGCTAATTTGCGGAGTGGATTCGGAGCTATTGACCATTTTGGCCACCATTGCGGGGCCCTCAGGCGCACGAAGATAACAAGGCCCTCTCCTGGGAGTTGAGTCTCGAGCGTCTCAAACCCCTTATCTTCTGCCCTTCTTAATCTCAGTCTAATCTTGGTTACGAAAGGAAGGCCGCAGGCGAGATTGTAACCCGTAGGACCGCAGCAAGACTCTGTGGGGAGTCAACCCACCGATTGCGGGAGCTTTGCCGGAGCCTAGGCGAGGCTCTGGAGGCAGAGAACTGAGAGTTAACTATTGCTTTTCATCTATAAACCTAGTTATAGCCCATACCTGTATCCCGTTTTATACGTTGACTGGGTGTATTGCATGCCTTTTTACTTTGACTTTGAGTTTAACTTTCAGGACACAAACCAGATTAAGTAAAAGAATGTCTGCTCAATTTCAGTTTCAACTTTCTTGATTGTGTGAAATCAGATTGTTAAAAGGAAATGCATCTGGGAAAGGCAGGATGGTGGGTTGTTTTGCATGACGATTGACTGGGTCATTAAGGTTGGGAAGTCCCCATAAGTTTGGGGAGACTCACTGCTTTGTTTATTTTTGTTTGCAGGGAGCGTCAGACCCTTCTATAAGTTTAGGGGGTCTGATCGCTCATGAAGGGTCAGGCTGTTCTATAAGTTTAGGTGGCCTGACTGCTCTGACTTGAGAGGGCTGCTTGTGGTTGACTTTTTCAGGGGCCAAGTGCGTTCTGTAAGTTCAGGTGCCTTGGTTGCCTTGTTTATTTTGGGGTTTCCTCTGTATATTTAGTTCTGAACGAGGAGGTCTAAGCTATTCTATAAGTTTAGGTGGCTTAGCCTCTTCCTGCTTTTATTCTGAGAAAATGAACCTGACAGAGGGCAGATCGTTCTATAAGTTCAGGTGATCTAGCCCAATGCCACGCACATAATGGATCAGAGAGAAACAAATCAGGCAGACAGCCAGACTGTTCTGTAAGTTCAGGTGGTCTGACTCAAAGCCCGCTGCAGCGGGCCTTCATCTGCCCTGGCCTACAGCCAGGGCCTATTTGGCTATTTGCCAGTTCGGCCTGTGGGACCAGGCCGTGGCCTGACCCCACAGGCCGTATATTGTTTCAGTCCAGTCCAGTCCCGCCCGGTACCAC
>BFEA01000784.1:356697-389668 GCA_003427395.1 Chara braunii
TTGACGACATTTCCATCTTCCCCTCTTCTTCGTCTAACCCCCATCTCCTTCGTCTGTGTATGGTTGGGGCTGGCGCAGTCTTCCTGTGTGAAGCGCCAGACCCCTTCACATCATGGAATGATGATGATGATGTATGTTTGGGGCTGCATTGCAATATTGATTGTTCAGATCATTGGTATCTAAGTCTTCCGCTGTGCTATCTTATACTTTGTATTGAAAGGTCGGTTCTTGTTCTGGTCTGCACCTATACGGTATGCAACATAAGGGCAAAAAGTGGAAAGGTCGTACCATCTCTGGCCAGGTTAGGGCCAAGGATCATTTGATCCTTACTTTAGACGAAGGTGGTATAGATGAAGTCCCCTACAGTCAGATTGAGTGGGGGCTCGAGGAAGCGGACAGTAGTGTAGGCCAGGGGAGGACCTATGTTGTTGTCGCGGCTGGAGGGAGGCCGCAAGGTAGAGGAGGAAGCCAGGGCCAAAGGGGCCAGGGCACGGGTGGTCGAGGACCGGGCGCACAGGGGGTTGGCGGCCAAAGGAACCGCCAAGAGGGAGGTAGGGGTCAAGGTCCCCCATCAAATCATCAAGGTCCTAGTCGGTCCCCGCAGTGACGAGGTGGAGGATCACCTCAGAGGAGAGGAGGTTGGCACCCAGGTTGGCCACAAGGTCGACCTTGGGAAGATTTGGGTCTGGACCAGTGAGTATGGCAGCATCGTATGGACCAGGGTCAGTGCGTTTATTGTGGTGACCCGGCCCATATTATTAAATACTGTCCTAAGTATAGACAGGCCCAATGGGCTGCCCAAGAGTCAAAAGGCAGCCGCCCATAGGGGTTGCAACTGCCCCTACTACGAGGCCATGTGGGGAAGCGAGCGCGCGCGAGCAGGAAACTCCCTCACCACATGAGCCTTCGGCAGAGGTTGCAGGCCCGTGCCTAGTTAGCTGTCCAGAGACTGCTTGTGTTAGCGTCTCTCTAGGCACTTCCCTCACAGGCGTGGCAAAAGAGTTGAAGGAGAGAATGCCTGCTTGGGCCAAAATGAAGAAAAATAGTAAAGGACAACTAGTGTTAGTTGATGTAGAGGTTTTCAGAAGTAAAGTAGGGGCCCTTATAGATTCAGGGGCCACTCGTAGTTATATTAGCCGCAAAGCGTTGAAAAAGCTAAGGCTAGGGTTGAAAGTCCAGAAGTTGGAAGAACACATAGTTAGTGTTCTCGCAGACAACCGCACTATGCGCGTTGAGGACTACGTAGAGGGAGTCCAGGCGTATTTCCGCCTAAGGAAAGATGGCAAGGTGGAGAAAGTTCTCCATTCCCTGACTCTCCTCGTACAGGACAACCTTCATTTTGATATAGTCCTAAGCATGGACTGGGGAGAGGCAGCAGGGGCCACACTCCACTTGAGAGAGCATGAGTGTAGGCTTCCTAGTCCGTCAGGCGAGGTTAAGATTGCCCGCCTGTTTCTCCAAGGGAGTTAGAGAAGTTGCGTAAGCAGTTAGACAAGCTCCTAAAAAAGGGTTGGATTAGGCCCAGTTCATCTCCTTTTGGAGCACCAGTTTTGTTTGTCCTCAAGAAGGAAGGAGAATTGCGTATGTGTATAGACTATAGGGGTCTGAATGCGATCACGGTAAAGAACGTTGAGCCACTGCGTAGGATAGACGATCTTTTAGATCGTGTGTAGGGCTGCAGATATTTTTCAAAGATCAATTTAAAGTCCAGATATCATCAGATAGAGGTCCATCCTGATGACCAGTACAAGACTGCATTCCGGACTAGATATGGGCACTACGAGTTTATAGTGATGCCCTTTGGGCTGACCAACGCGCCTGCCACATTCCAGCGCTATATGAATGATTTGTTTAGGTCGTGGTTAGATAGATTTGTCGTAGTGTATTTAGAGGACATCTTAGTGTTCAGTAGGACCCTCCAAGAGCACCGGGGTCATTTGAGGCAGGTCTTGGAGAAGCTAAGAGAGGCTAACTTCAAGATCAACGCGAAGAAGTGCGAGTGGGCCAAGACACAAGTCCTGTACTTGGGCCACGTTTTGGACGGAGATGGCATTAAGCCTGAGGACAGTAAGATAACGGCGATTAGAGATTGGCCGACGCTCGCACGTTGACTGAGTTGCGGTCGTTCCTAGGTCTGGCTAATTACTATAGGAAGTTCGTGAGGAACTTCTCGACTATCGCCGCTCCCCTTCGCAGGTTGCTCAAGAAAGAGGGAATCTGGCAGTGGGATAAAGACTGTACGTCTGCGCTAAAGAAGTTAAAAGCGCGCATTGATAGAGTACCCTATCCTCAAAGTAGCAGATCCGTCCTTGCCATTTGTCGTCACCACGGACGCCAGTCAGTATGGTATAGGCGCCATGTTACAGCAGGACGACGGCAATGGCTATAGACCCGTAGAGTTCATGTCAACGAGGATGCCCTCAGAGAAAGTCGCTACCTCGACGTACGAGAGGGAACTCTACGCTCTCAGGCAGGGCTTAGAGCACTGGAAGCATTACCTGCTTGGGAGGCACTTCAAAGTGTATTCATACCACAAGACTCTGAGGTGGCTGAAGACACAGGCCAAAATGACACCTAAGTTGACTAGGTGGGCCACTGAGATAGACCAGTATGACTTTGAGCTCAAGCTTGTTAAAGGAAAGTACAATGTAGTCGCGGACGCTCTGAGTAGGAGATCAAACTACTTTGGAGCTATAGTTCACTATCTGGATATAGGGAGTGACCTGGAGGAGAAAGTTAGACAGGCGTATGCGCAGGACCCTATTTATAGTTACCTCCTCAAGAGAGTTAAGGAGGCCCTAGAGACCGAACCAGATTACCGCACTATAGAGGGGTTGTTATTTGAGAAGACTAATGTAGTAGACTGTCTGTGCGTTCCCAAAAGTGAGGAGATCCGCAGTTTGATCTTAGGGGAATGCCACGACACAGAGGGACATTTCGGTTGGCAAAAGACTTTAGCCAACCTGATGCGTGCGTATACGTGGCCGGGAATGAAGAACGACTGCATAGAGTATGTCGGCAGTTGTAAAGTTTGCCAAAGAAATAAGACCACTACCCGTGCCCCTCTAGGTCTTCTCAAACCTTTGCCTATTCCTAATCAGCCAGGAGATTCAGTGTCCATTGACTTTATGGACGCCGGCGTCAAGAGTAGGCACGGCAAGAGCCAAGTCATGGTCATAGTTGATAGATTTAGCAAATATGTTGTTTTTGTCCCTTTGCCTGCAGAGGCACGCACCGAGTTAGTAATTCAGAAGTTTTTTTTATTTTTGGGCTAGTGAACATGGAGTCGCATTGTCCATTGTTAGTGATAGAGACACCCGCTTCACTAGCCAGAACTGGCAGGAACTGATGAAAGTTTATGGATCAAAGCTGTTGATGTTGTCTGGCCGCCATCCAGGGACTAATGGTCAGACTGAGCAGATGAACAAGATCCTGCAGCAAGTTCTGCGCATGTACATTAGACCTGATCAAGTCAATTGGGACGAGATGTTGCCCAAGGTAGCCAGTGCGTATAACAACAACGTGCACTTGTCCACCTGTCGCACTCCCAACGAGTTACACAAGTCCTTTAGAACGCGTAGACCGTTTGAGGGACTTAACCGGGATCAGATTCACAGGCTATCGCCCTGTACCAGGGAGTTTGCGATACAGCACGAGAAAGAGCTAGCTACTGTTGTTGAGAACCTCAGGAAGGCCCAGCACCGGATGATAGAACAGGCTAATAAGCACCGTCGCCCGTCACAGTTCCAAGTAGGCGACTTAGTCTGGGTTAAGTCCAAAGAGTTTGCTCTTGAGGAAAACATCTCGCAGAAGTTATTGCCCGCGTATAGAGGACCGTGGCCAGTTCTAGAAGTAAAGGGCGGAGAGGATGGGCCGTCCTACACAGTAGAGATCCCAGCACACCTCCACACCTACCCTGTATTTCATGCATCAAAGTTGTTGCCGTGTGTCACAAGTCAGCAGTTTCCATCTAGAAGGTCCATGATCCCTCCAGACATGGAYGGAAGGTACGACATYGACGACATCGTAGGTGAAGATGTGTTTAGAACAGGAGGTAGAGGTCGTCCACAGAAACAATATAAGGTCCGATTTGCTTATCAGGAGCCAGAGGACGACCGCTGGTTTACTAGAACGGAACTTCTAGAAACAGCTCCCGACATAGTTAGAGCCTATGAGAGAGATAAGAAAGGTAAAAGTCCTGCCTTGGACTGAGTTATTCTCGGAGGACCTCGAATTTAGGCTGGCGGGAGTGAAACGGTTTTCACCTATTAGCAGTAGCGAATGCAGATCCCAAGGCTCGATCCCCAATCCTCACCTTACCTGTGTACATGACCTGTGTCGACCCTGAGAGTTGAACCCGTGACCTGTGTGTGTTTGCAGAAGTGGTAGTCTGTCGTAGGGTCTGTAGGTGTAGGGGTTCGATCTGTAGATCTGTCGGACAGAAGTCTTAGGGAGTTCTAGAAGTCGTAGCTGTAGAACTTCCGAAGGGTCAAGGTCATAGCTGCTACAGTCCTGAAAGGTCAAGGTCGTAGCTGCTACAGTCTTCGAAAGGCCAGGACCCAGACTTCCGGAAGGTCCTAGTAGTGGCCTTTCGAAGTTGCCCACGATTAGGCTGAGGCAAGTGGGCAAGTGGTGGAGTCCACCCGTGCTGAGTCAGCGTTCCCAGTCTCAGTCCCATTCAGTCCTAGTCCAGTCGAGCAAGTACCACACGGGACTGTGTGCACCACGGGTATGGGAAAAGGGCAGACCAACAAGAGACAGAAGTATAAATCAAGAGGCAGCGCCCAACTATTCATTCATTCCTGCGTAAGCCATGCGGAAGCACTGCCATAGCGACTTGTGCGAGGTGGTCTGCAGTGAGCCCGAAGACGAAGTGGGCGAGAAGGAGCTTAGCCATAGCGATAGGTTAGCAGCGGCCATAGCCGCGATAGCTGTAGGTAGAGTGTAGCGTGTGTGTGTGTGTGTGTATGTGTGTACAGAGTATCGTGTGTGGGATATCCAGGGTGATCCTGTAAGAGCGAGCAGAGAGTTGTACAGGCGCTGAGCCCCCATAGCCATCTAAAGCGAGTTGTATCTGAACTGTGTTCTTGTTTGCCATATCTCTGAGTTCTGAGTGGGCGCTCGTCGCCAGTTTGCTGCGCATCCAGTTTACATGCATGAGAAGTGTGAATGAAAGCGAGTCTGATTGCACAACCATGTTTTCAAAAAAAAAAATAAAAAAAAATGACCCACTTTTGGGCCCAACCCGAATTCCGGCTGGGACCGGTCCGGTCCAACCGGCCGGTTGCCGACACAGCCCTGCTTTAAAGGAGTTTATGTATCCAATGGTGTATGATGCAACATATTTCAATAAAGTGAACAAGGCAGGCAATGGGGAATGCAGAAAAGGGAGTTGTGAGAGTCTGGTAAATAACTGAATGAATGGCTCATTAGGAGATTTTTATTGTTACAAGGTGGGAAAGGGGAATGCAGAAAAGGGATTTGTGAGCGTATGGTGATTAACTGAATGAATGGCTCATTAGACAATTTTATTGTTATGCATTCAATGGTGTGAGATTGCCTCAGATAAAGCCGCGATATTCCTTCAAGCGGACAGAAGTACGACTGGGGGAGTTTGAGGTACGTAAAACTCCCTCCTCCTAGACTCGTGTAGTCTTCCCGGCTCAGAAGAAGCCTTTGACTTTGATGTTCTTCTTGTCCCCTCAGGAAGTGTATAGATAAGAGTCAAGGTGCATATTGGACAATTATTGAGCTCACTGGGGCATGTGCGGCCTTCCCTCTTTTGGAAACACATGCAGACAGCAGGATGTGAGACAGACACAATGTGGAAACCTAACCTCTTCTTGAAACAGTTGCAGACGGGAGTTGAGCAAACATAACGTGGAAACGTAGCTTTACTGGCAGGAAAGGAGTTCACCGGGTGAGGCGACTTGGTTGGGGATGCTCTCCCACACAGACAGCCCACTGTTCAGCGCTTCTGACATATTTAGGTCTGACTGGTGTGACTGCTGTATGGGTGGAACTCTCACCCACCCCCAGCCTAGCATGAAACTTGAGAGTGGATCCAGTTGACTTCAAATTATTGGGCGAGCATTTACATGTGTGTCTTATTTTGATCTGTGTGTGTCGGGGTGGTTGTGTGTATTCTCCTGTTCGCTATGCACTAACTCCACAAAAATGCATGACCATGCTAGACTGTTTCGTCAGTGTTTCAGTGACTCATCTGTGTTTGTGTGTTGTCATGTTTACTAAGCACTTACTCCACAAAAAAGCATGACCATGCCAGACTGTTTTGTTGGAGTTTCACTGACTCATGTGTGTGTGTGTGTGTGTGTGTGTGTGTGTGTGTGTGTGTGTGTGTGTGTGTGTGTGTGTGTTGGNTGTGTGTGTGTGTGTGTGTGTGTGTGTGTGTGTGTGTGTGTGTGTGTGTGTGTGTGTGTGTTGGATTTTCACCACAACAGCCCCTATTCCACCCAGATGAACAGATCCAAAATCAAAGCATATTTAATTTAATGAATTTTAATCTTATTACAGACAACGAAAGCTCTTGAGTTCAGACAACCCAACAATGAAACAGTTTCACCTCAATAGCAAGCGCTATGAAGTACAATAGCTGTGTGTAAACCCCTTTCTTGAATATGTTCGCATTTGCTTTCTTCGGGGCACCCCTTTCATTTGTTCTTGCTGCTCCCCTTTACCATGCCTCTCATGCACAAGGGTCGCCACGTTGATTGTGGTTGTGCGTGAGCTGCCCACATCCCCATGTGCCATAACGACCGCCTTGCACACTATGAAAGGAGGCAGAGCAGATGCGGAGGTATATTCCTGTTCATTTCTTCTCATATTTTCTACTTATATTTTGTCTGTTCACGTAATGATGCTCATTCGTATGTTTTACTAGTAATACACAAGAGGAGGGAGGAAGGAAGGAAATGGGAGGTGGAGTTCTGGCAGCGTTCTAAATATTGACTGCTGTGGCAGACCACTCTAGAATGGCACATGATGCCAGTCAGTGTGTGGGTTGCATAAGATTTGAGGAGCAATTGTTGCCTATGGTAAGTGGCCACCTCTACTGATACATGCCCAGTTGGGCAATGTATGTAGAGCCAAGGATCTGCAATGTGATGAAAAGGACTGAATGGACAATACAATGTCAGTGGAACATCAACGGCCAATGTACATCCTGATACATACAAAATGGCTCATAGTAGCGCAGCGGAAGACTTTAAGATAAGTCCCAACTTCTGACCTGACCGGGACTGACGCGACACCCCATCATTCATCACACGTGAGAGAGGAGGAGGGACCACACACATAGAAGAAAGGTCCGTCCTTGGTACACGCACATGGGGAGATACCACAGATGAGAGATGGGGGGGGGGGAAGACGAGACGAAGATGGAGGCGAGGGAGAAGCCCAAGATCGCAATAGCAAAGTCCAAAAATAGTCCCTTGCCGATGTCCAATCAATGTCTGCCTCAAGAATATTGGATCAGATCCTGGGCCTTCTGCCCACAGTAATCTCTGCCTGTATCCTCCACCTGTAACCTCTTTCTCACTCTCGTATCTGATGAAGACGAAGAAGGAGGAGGAGGAGGAGGAGGAATAGAGGGAGGCTGACGAAGAAGAAGATGTCGCCTCCCTTGCTGCCTCACCTGCAGGTGCTACGCCGAACTGACCACCGTTCTGTGCCGTCGTGTGCAGGTAGCGCGTGCACCGGGAGTCCCAGCTATGGTGCCAGGTAAGTCCCCTTCGTCGCAGGTATGGCCTCCTCCCTCTGCCTTCTGGTGCTCAGCCTCCAACTCAGGAGCGCAGCACTTGACTCCAGCAGCGCGTCGCTCAAGAAGTGCGCTACAACTGTCCGCTGCCCAGCCTCAGCCCAGCTATAAGTAGCGCTGGGCCTGATGGGCGCTCCTCAGGTACTGGCCTCAAACGGCCTATTCGGTCTGGGCCCCTACCGTGTATCCAGACTGTGCTGCTGATGCAGCGTGGTGCCAAAACGCGCCTGGCCTGAAAACGGCCTCGTCCCTGTGTCCCTGGCCCAAGGCGTCGCCTTGGGGCCTGCAAGTCCGAAACGACGTCTGCACTGACAAAAATACGACAGCAAGTAAGTAAGTAAATAAATAAATAAATAAATGCTGCGGCCTGGGGGCCGCCGTGGGCCTCCAGGGCGCATGTCTAATGGGCATGCGCCTGGGGGCCCCTCAGCAACCGTCGGGCCCCTCAAATGGGGCCCGTGTGCAGATGCAGCATGATACACCCCCCCCTCCTCATGAAGTCAAGCTGGGTCGAGGGTGGAGCTAATGATCTGAAGGTGGAACCTGGACGCGAGGATGTGGAGCCGAAGATGCCAGCTTGCCTTGCAACTTGTGTTCGTAGCGTGCGAAAACGTCCGGAGCTGTTGCTTGACGTTCCGCACGGGTCAATCAACAGTCAGCTTTATGGGTGCAGTACGCGAAATGTACCAAGTACTCGGTCGGCCTGTTCGCACGTCCGGAGCTGTTGCTTAAGTTCCGCACGGGTCAATCAACAGTCAGCTTTATGGGTGCGGTACGCAAAATGTACTAAGTACTCGGTCGGCCTGTTGCCGTAGTGTCGCTGGGAGATGATGTTGCCGACCTCTTGAAAACCATCCATAGAGGGTGGATCTTGCGATCGTTGCTTGGGGAAATCATCATGTTCCGGTGGCGTGAAAAGAGCGAACTTGGCGCAATGAAAGATCGGGTAGACGGGCAAGTGGGCGGGCACCTAAATGACAAATGAAGGTCCTTCGGGTGCATCCTTAGCGGGTGCCACAATCGGCCAGGGCCCCATCCATTTTGGGAGGAGCTTGCGAGAGATATCTTGCTCGAGGCTGAATTCTGCAGCAGAGACCCATACGAGGTTGCCGGCGCGTAATGGACAAGGAAGACGCAGGCGATTGGCCTGTTGGCTCATCCGTTGCTGCGTCTTTGCCATCTGGTCGCATGCCTTGACAAGTAGCTTTTGCATTCGATGCAAGAAAAGAAGATGGTTGTCGCTCTCTGTCGTCCTTGCAATGATGGTGTCCAACGACGAAGTGACTGGCGAGCCGTGCTCGAACTCAAAGGGTGACATCCCGATAGCCGGATGAATGGATGAGTTGTATGCCAACTCGACTTCCGGCAGCCGCTCAACCCAATCCTTTTGGTCGGGGCGGATGAGAGTGCGAAGGAGAACCTGTGCGGTTCTGATGCCCTCTCTCAGTTTGGCCATCGGTTTGGGGGTGGCGAGCCGAACTCGGCTTGAGAGATGAGTCCCATCGTTTGATGAGCGCCAACCAAAAATCAGACATGAACACAGACGATTTCCTTAGGGTAAACCTTGGTTCGAATCCAACCGGCGTAGAGAACCTCGGCCAATTCCGGTGCCTTGGCATGATAGCGGCAAGGCAAGAACATGGCGAACTTGGTGAGTCGGTTGACCACCATGAGAATCCCATCCACACTGGTCTTGTGCTTGGGGAACAAGTCACACTGAAGCACAAGCACTGAGGCCGAAAACTGAATGCCGGAACTCAGCTCGAGTCCGGTCTTAAGTACCAGACTCAAGTTGAGTCCCGAGGGCAGAAGTGCAATTTGCCTCGGGGCTGAACTGAAAATCTAAGGTCTGAGCCTGGGCGCCAAAATGTCGGATGGCACCAAGTATCGAAATTGGAAAGTGCCACAGGAGGGATTTGAGAACGGGCGCCAACTGCAAAGGGTGCCGACAGTCAGGAACCGAAGATTAGAGACTCAAGGGATCCAGCCCTGGCTGAGTCTGTAACACTATCCCCTCTCTCTGAAAGGCAACGTCCCGACTGCCAAAGACCCAATGAACAATTGTGAAGGACGGGACGGGGCCGATCACTGGTCGGAAAGGAAAGGGGGAGTAATCTAAGTATGGAGGTTCTACATGGATGAGGGAATCAATGCTAAAGTAACAGGGTAATCCTATTGAGGTTCTACAAGAGTGATGGAATCAATGCTCAATTAACAGGGTAATCCTATTGAGGTTCTCCAGGGATGAGGGAATCAATGCACATCTAACAGGGTAATTCTATTGAGGTTCTACAAGGGTGAGGGTAGCAATGTTCATGTAACAAGGTAATCCTATTGAGGTTCTACAAGTAACAGGGCACTCCTATTGGTGTTCTACAAGGTTATACGTTGTCAGGTTTGAGGAAAAAAAATAAAATTGTTCAATCCCCAAGTGCTGGGGTGTCTGAGGGGTTTGGGAAAACAACGTCTTAGGTCTGTAACAAAGTGTCAAAAGCGAAAAAAATGTAGAGGAAGGTCTTGGAGGGTGTTGCAGAAGTGGTGGTGAGGAAGCAGTCTTCAACAGTTTTGTGATGTAGACGGCGAGGGCTTCAGCTTGATTGTCGCAGTAGCAGGTTGCGTCCAGTACAATATCTGATGATGAGGTCTGATCCAGATAGCAGGTCGTAGACTGATCTTGATGTCCATGTCAGAGGTGCTGCTCCAAAAGTTTGTGAGTCCAAGGTGTCGGCGAAAGGGAACGGCATGGTGGCCAACCAGCTGTCTTATCTCCTCGTACTGAGCTACAACATGTTATCGTCCTCGTGCGCTTGCCATTAGATGCATTATCGTCGGCGACGCGCAGGGGCCACATGTAGGACTTGGACAAGAGGGACAAAGATGTGGCAGAGGACAGATGGGAGAACGGGGCGAGATGGAGGCAAGAGCGGATCAGATAGAGGGAGGTCAAGGGGCAAGGGTTTTGTTGGGTACAGGGGATGTGTGTAGTGCAGGGAGGCAGGGTTGACGCAGGGTTTAGGCGGGGCTTAGGCAGGGCTTAGGTATAGTGGGTAGCTAGGATATAGGATGGGCGCGATCATAGGCGCGAACGAGTTTCATGGCATTCTTAAGATTAGCAAGAGGTTCCCATGTGGATTCTTCGTCAAGGTATCCCGTCCATTTAACTTTGTATTCTCTGATTGGTTCAGGGTGGTTAGAAACCTAAGTAGTTCTTCGTCCTATGATGGCTTCGACGATGAATTCAAGGCATGTGGGTAACATGATTGGGGGAGGTCTAGGATATGGGCGGTCAGCGAATTGGGGTGGGGATTCATGGTATTCTTTTAGGCATTCTACGTGGAAGATGGTAGACACAACTCATGTCAGGGGGGAGTTGGAGTTTGTAGTTGACGGGGGAGGTTTGTTCAATGATGGGGAAGGGTCTGAGCCACTTGTTCGAGAGTTTCTTGGACAAGCCGTGTTCGGGTTCAAAGCGTTTGGCAGAGAGCCAGACTTTGTCCCCTTTTTTAAATGCCACGTCACATTTGTGTTTGTTAGTCTTGTTGGCTTGTTGTTCTTGTGTTCGTTCAAGGGCTTCGGTGGCTTCTCTGAGGAGTCTGTTCATTGTTTCTACCCATTCATTGAGAGAAGGGCAGGGGGTGGAGGGGTTAAGTTGGGAAGGAAGCAAAAAGTCATAGGGCAAGCGAGGATGGTAGCCAAGGTAGAGGTAGAATGGGGGCATGCCAGTGGAGGGACAAACGACGTTGTTGTCAGCGATCTTGGCGACTGTGAGCAACTGGTCCCAGTCGTGTTGGTGTGGATGACAATACTTCCGCATGATTCTTCGGAGAGTATCATTCATCTTCTCAGTTTGTCCATCAATCTGGGGGTGGAATGCAGTGTTGTACTTGAGCGTGGTTCCATATGTTGTGAAGAGGTGTTTCCAGAATTGTGAGACGAAGCAGGGATCACGGTCACTGATGATGTTCTCGAGGAGGCCGTGATGGTGTGCGACATGATCAAAGAAGAGAGTGGCGATGTCTTTGGCGTTGTGCGAAGTAGTGCAAGGGATGAAGTGTGCGTGTTTAGTCAAGCAACAGACGATGACATAGATGTAGTCATGGCCACGGTCAGTCTTGGGTAGACCGCACACGAAATCCATAGAGATGGACTGCCACCGGTGAGTGGGAATAGGCATGACTGACTGTAACTTGTCGAGTTTGGCCCGGTTCGAAGCGTTGACGGTTTGACATGTGGGGCATGAGCGAATGTAAGCTTTGACGTCGGCGAGTAGGGAAGGCCAACAGAAGTAGCGGGAGATGGTGTCGAAGGTGTTTTGGAACCCGAGGTGTCCCACAGTCTTGCCGTCGTCGTGCTCGGCCAAGAGCTGGGTACGGAGGCCACGTGTGTTTGGAATGCAAAGTCGGTGAGTGCCTTTGGTGTCGTAAAGAAGTTGGTCGTGAAGGGAGTAGTCAGGGACTAGGTCGAGGTCACAAAGTTTGTTATAGGCAGTTGAGAAATCCGGGCAAGAGAGGTAGCCTTGGGTGCAGCGGTGGTGAAGTGGTGGGAGGAGTCGGATATGAGTCATGGTGGCATAGACTTTTTTGGAGGGCTTGTGGTCGGGGCGTCGAGAGAGGGCATCGGCAACGCGGTTGCTTTTTCCAGGGGTGTGGCAAATGGTGAATGTGATCCAGGCAAGAAAGTCTAACTAGGGCTTGATGTGGCGTGATATCTTTCTTAGTGAGGATAGAGGAGACGATGGTGTTGTCCGTGCGGATGGTGAAGTATTGTTTGTCGAGGTACGGGCGCCAGACTTTGAGGGCGTGGATCACGACGAGGAGTTCCTTCTCGTTGGAGGGGTATTTCATCTCCGCGGGAAGGAGCTTCTTGCTAGCGAAGGTACGCGCCGGGTGGAGCCTCGGGGTGGGTGGGGGAGTCTTTGATCGAGGGGGCCTCAGAGGTATCGCAAGGGAAGTGTTGCGATAGGACGGCTCTCATCAAGGTAGACGACGACACGAACTTCGAGGAGGTCGCGGAAGATGTGATTCATGGTGGACTGGAATGCGGCGGGGGCGTTGGTGAGTCCGAAGGGCATCACGAGGATCCCGTAGTGCCCGAAGCGAGAACGGAATGCGGTCTTGTGGGTGTCCTCCTCGCGGATGCGGATTTGGTGGAAGCCACTGCGGAGGTCAATCTTGGTAAAATATTTGGCTCCACGGAGGCGATCAAGAAGCTCGGAGATCCGAGATAGGGAGTACTTGTTCTTCATCGTGATCCGATTCAAGGCGCAGTAGTCTATGCACATCCTTAGTTTTGAGGTTCCGCCTTTCTTTACGAAAAGGCAGCTTGTATCGAAGGGGGGGGAGCTTGGCTTAATGAATCCTTTTTCAAGGAGTTAATTGAGTTGGCGCTTCATTTCTTCGGCTTCCGGGACAGAGAGTTGGTATGGAGGGCGGGACAACAGAGAGTGGTCGGGTTCCACATCAATGGCATGAGATACACCACGATCCGGGGGAATCCGGCAGGCAATGACTCGGGAAAAACGTCTTTGAACTCGTTGAGGATGGAGGTGACGGCGGGGTCGGAGGGGGGAGCTTGATCGGGTTAGTTCATAGGGAGAAAATCCTCAGGACGTTCACGATCAAGGACAAAGCAGTAGTAGGTGGAGTCGAGGTTGTGAAGGGCCATGTGGAGAAACTGGTGGGGAGTGACAGAGTTTTGGGAGACAGGGTGGGGGAAATAAGGGATGTCGATGGGCGTGTCGGGGAGGTTGGTGAGGCGGAAGAAGTTGGGGTGGAACGCGTATGGTATGTAGTGGTCCAGCCAAGGTATTTCCGAAACGATGTCGCGCAAGTGCATGACATCGAATGAGACCTGACTGCGGAGGGTTCCAACAGTCATGGTGGTCTCGGGAACCGTGCGGTCTACTACGCCGGCGGTGTCTTTGTCCCCTAGATGAATGGTAATCGGGCAATCGTAACCGGTAGAGGTGAGACCGGCTTGTCGGACACACGCGTCACTGATAAAGTTATCGGTAGCTCCAATGTCAAGGAGGGCCCGTTGGTTGTAGACGCACCAAGGGTGGCAACGATAAACTTGAGGTGGAAGGGAGATGAGTAGGCGGTGGAGATGATGGCGTTGAGGCAGCGTTGTTTGGTGCCTAATCTGACCAGCTGATCGTGTCGGGCTTGTTCCTTAACAACATCAGAGAAGGTGACGGAGGATGGATTCGGGAGAAGGGTGGAGGAACATGTACCAGCGGGAGCGACACCAGGTGATGCTTGGGGATCGTCCGGTGGGAAGTGCGTCACCAAGGAAGGGGGGGGCAGACGAACTGTCAGTGTCAACTGGGCCATCGGTGGAATAGAGGTTATCACGGATGGGATGGCCGGCAGACTAGTCGTTAGTGCTGGGTCTCGTTCGTGGGTATTCTTGGGACAATGTTCAAGTGGAGGAGGGACCGGAAGTGGCGGATGGTAGGGTCGCGGAAGTGGCGGGTCGGGGAACCGTGGACCTGGGTGCCTGACTTGTGAATTGTTTGGCCTTTTGACAGTTTGGCTGTTGATCGCCTAACTGTCGGCACCGGAAACATCCACCCTTAGCTTTGAGGTAGGTTCGCTCCTCCGATGCGAGTTTCGTGAGACGGGTTGGGTGGGTGTTTATAGGAGGACGGGTGCGTTCTCTCTTTTCCATCCACATAAGGTGGATGGCGGAGAGTTCGTCAGAGGAGAGCGATGTGGTGTCTAGTGGATCGGAGAGGATGTCGGGGTCGGGGGCGGAGAACTCGTCCGAGGAGGCAAAGAGAGAGGTTTCGTTGGCGATGTTATGAAAGAATCGTGGGCGGGGTGGAGCGGATGTGAGTGCGTCCTTGTACGGGGTGAGGAATTTGTCTAGGTGAATGGCGTGGTTGAAGAGATCGGAGAGGGACATCGCGAGGTCGTGGACAAGGGTGGTGGCGAGGTCCTTGCGGCATCCTCGTTTGAAGCGGGAGACGAATGCGGCATCGCTAACGTAGTCAAGGGGGATGTGTTGCCGCAACGCACAGACGTATTGGACAAAACGGTCGGTCGGGCCGTTTTGTCGAAGGTGACAAAGTTGCTCAAAGTAGTCATCGACCGTCTTTTGCGGTCGGAATGTGCACGTGATGAGGTTGGCCCACTCGAGGAAGGAATGGGGTTTCGCGTTTGCTTGTTGGCGGTTAGCTCAGTGTACCACCAACGAGAGGTGCCCTCATACAACCTCGTGCTGGCAATAGGGAGCGAGTGTGTGATAGGGACGTTGTGGACGGAGAAGGTGTCGTAGAGTTTGCTGAGGAAGACGAAGACGTCCTCGTGGGGAAGACCGGTGAAGGGGGGGATGTCCATTGATCGGAAGGATGGGGGAATGTTAGCCGTTAAGGATGTTGTGGCGGAGAGGGTGTTGAAATCAAGTTTGGGTGCGGAGGACGGTACCCGGGTGAAATCGGTGGTGGGGTTGGTCGGGAGGAGTGCGGACGGAGGAAGTATTGGAACGGTGGGGCCGACGGGTTGGGATGTGGGGGTGATCTGTGTATAGGTGGGGAGGGTGGAAGGGATAGTGGATGAAGTCATGAGAGGTTTTGACTGGGGGGGAACTGTCGATGACTGCGTGATGGTGGGGGTCGTTGTCTTGTGCGGTGGGATGATTGTGGTGGAGGTGGTGGTGGATGAAGGCGGTTGTGTGGATGACGTGCTAGAGGAGAGGGCGGTGGATGGCGGAGGATAGGGGAAGGGTGGTGGAACTTTGGGGTGGGGTGGGGTGGGGTGGGGTGGGGGGGGGGGGGGGGGCACGTGGTGGTGACGATCTGGATGGTGGGGGAGGTTTGTTGTTGTTCAACGGTGGTCATCCGTTGGGAAAGGCTGCAAAGGGATGCTTGGAGGGAGTCGAGGGTGGCTTGCATGGTGGTCATGACTCATGAGGGAGAGGATGGTGGAAGAGTCAACGGGGACTGCCTGGGTGGCAGCCTGTTGACCAACGACTTCGCGACGGAGGCTATCAACGGACTGGTGTTGATGGAGGACATATTGCTAGATTCCTCGGCCATCGCAAAGGGAATGGTCGCGGTGGTGGTGGTTGCCGGAGAAGTGGGCGGTGATGAAGTGGAGGCAGCTGCAGCGGCGGTAGCAGCAGCAGCGTGAGCAGCGGCGCGCTGAGAGTTCTTGGTTGGGCGTGGCATGCCCGGGGGGGGAGGTTGGAGGCTTTTAGTCACGAAACAAAGAATTAATTGATTGTTTCTAAGAATAATTGGTGATATTCAAAAAGTTATTTTGCAGGAATTTTACAAAAAGATGTTAAAATTTTGAAAAAGGGTGATTAATTTCGAATAAAGAGATAAATTCAGTCGTGAACTAGGCTACCAGAGTGGCCCGGGGCCACTTGCCCGGTCGGGCCAAAAAACAATTAAAAAAATACAAAATAAAAATATTTTTTAACTTTGTCTTTTATTTTAAATTTGATAAAGAATTTTGATGTAACCTGAGGCAAAAGTTTTTCAGTTTATTTTTTTGCATAACATAGTTTTTTTTTTCGGATTTTTTTGAAATWTTCTTTTTTTTTTTTTTGCTAGGACCTTCCCTGGTCCTTTTAGAGCTGGGCCGTCTGGAAAAATAGGATGACCCAGGCGGCCCGGCTGGTAGCCTAGGTCGTGAATTAAATGAATTTAGTCGAAATTAATTCAGGAGTTCAAAATGACATTTTCAAAAGAAAGTACTTCCGAAAAAGGAATTTCGAAAGAGAATTTCGAAAAAGTATTGCAAAAAAGAATTAATTAATCATGATGTATTTTCAAATTTCAAGAAAAAAATCGAAAATAAATTTTATGAATTAAAATATACGAGAAAAGGAATTAATTAAAATTGTTTTCGAATTTTGAAAAATAAATGTTGAAAAATAATTAATTAATTTGAATGTATTTCCAGCTTGGAGGAGTGGGAAGAATGGGAAGAAGGTGAGGAACCGGAAGAGGTCGAAGGAATTGAGGAGGAACCCGATGGTAGATGGAGGAAGAGAGTGCCTCCACAGGGGAGAGGAGCGGAAGTCAGCCCGCCAGCTGAGATGCCGCCTAAGGCCGCACGGGGGAACTGTTCACGGCAGCCGGTCTTCCCGCTATCCTCACTGGTGGAGCCTGAAAGGAGAGGTAGAGGGCGGTCTAGGAAGAAGGAAGCTTCGTCGCTCATTGTTGACCCATGGAATGGGGCACCGTGCTCCGCTGACTTTTGTACAGAGCAAGCTTTAAGGTAGCTATGGTTAAGTTTGTTGGGAGGAAGGTGTGTTCGGAGCTCAAGGGCATGTGCAAGAAGGAAGGGATTTGTTGGCGAGGTAAGAAAGATGAGGCGGTCGAGGAACTCGCTGAGTTGCGATTCATGTAGAGCATCTTTGAGACACGAGCGCCAGGTTCAGGGGGTCGAGGACTTCACGTAAGTGCGCCCGCCGTTAGGGCCAGCGATAACAAAGTTGTCAACCCGAAAGAATGGGGAGGGGGAGTTGAGTAACGATCGCGTATGGGAGTACTTGCGTGAGGTTTGCGTTATTAGGGGCAGGTTGGGAATGGATAGAGGACCTAAAACTATTCTTGATATTATGGAAAAACTTGGTCGGCTTCTTTTGTTTCTTTTGATTTTAAATCGGTTTGTGGAGCACGACAGTAAATCTTCTGACCGAGACTTTTGACCGTAATCCGTATGAATGGCTTGAACCAAGCTCGTGTGTTTATGTGTTGATTAGTCCATTCTGTAGGAAATTTTACATCGGGAAGACCGAAAGAAGGCTACAGGTGAGGTGGAGGGAACACTCAGCGAGTGTGGAACAAGCTGGTAGTAATAATAAGTTTTATAAGTGGCTTCAAAATTTTGGTTGTGAAACGTATTTTGCGCTACCCTTGATTTATGCGTGGAAGGATGAACTTTTGAAAGTTGAGGGCATGTGTATTGGAAGGTAGATGGGGTGCTTTCGAAGAAATTCGGAGTGAAAATTAGGAGGCGGATCGTGGTTGGGGTCACGTATAATAAGGAGGTGTCTAAACGGGGTGTGAGGGAGTTGGTTAAGTAGCGTATTAAAAACAGCTTCCTGAGTGTGTGAGCAGGATCATCTGCAGTCGTCTGAGAACAGTCTGGAAACGGAATAGGATTGTTGGCTCGCTACTGCAAAACCATAGATCTGCAACGCAGAATATGGTAGGCGTCTTCCCTTGCGCAGATTCGGACCTTCCTAAATTGGAAGGGCATGTGACCTGTAAGCTCAACTCAATTAGTGGGGTTCCCGTGTCGTTGGTTAATGCGAAGGACTGTGTTAGGAATACCGGGGGAAGCCTGGTTAGGAGTGTGACTAGGGAGATTAATGATGCCCTGTTGATGTATGGATTGACTAAATGGGTTACACTAGATGAGGTGGCAGGTACGATTGTGAAGGTGAATGGGGAAGAGGGCACCTGTAATGAGATGAGTGATGTTGATCTGTGGAAACGACTACTGGTTAACTTTGTCAAGGTTCCGTTCGATAAGAACCTAGGGAAGACTTTGGTCATGTGTCCTAAAGTGTATGCAGATGGTATGAAAGATATGTTCTGGGGTAAAGGAAGCTTTGAGGCAGTGGCAAAGGACGAGTGTGGGGTTCTTGCGATCTGCAGAGATGAGTATTCGGCTCAAGGGTTCAAACTATTGGGGAGGTGGGAGGGGAAGGGAGTTTGGAGAGGGCCTACATGATGCCCAAACATAAGGACATGAGTAAGTTCCGCCCCATTACTCCCTCCTTTTGTGAGCCTTCGAAGCAAGCAAGTAGAAGAGTCGCTAGAACTCTGAATGGGATGATTCAGCTGTTATCTCCAGCTGGCCACTTTAATCTTAGGTCGGTGGGTGATCTGAAAGGGAGACTGGACAAGATTTCGAAATGGGCACAGAAAAAGGGGGTAAATGGGTGCATCAGATGCCTCTCCTTTGACATTAAAGAGATGTTCAATGAGCTGCCCCACAAGTCGATCATTGAGGTTGTCGAACGGTTGATGGAGGTAATGAGGAAAAAGGGAAGGAAGGGGATTTTCACAAAAAAAAGGGGGAAAGGGGTGTCTTTTGCTAAGCAAAGAGAGGAGGAATGGCTGTTTGTTTCCTCGCAACAGATAGTTGACTTCGTCAAATTTGAGTTCAACAATACGTACCTCGTGGCCGCAAATAGGATCCTCAAACAAACCATGGTGGTGCCTATGGGTAAGAGTAGCAGCCCGCCCTTGGCCTGTCTGCTGTGTATATTTAATGAAGCCAACTTTCTTGCTTTCTTGGGAAGAGATAGGAACTTGGTTCAAGGGGTGAGGTTGGTCGACGACTTATCTGTTTTCATATGGGAAATCAACTCAAGGTCAAGAAACCTTCGGGCGAAGGGAGCGATCGATAGGTGGGGGGAAATCTATGACAGTAATCTGGAGCTGAAAAGGACCGATTCGGGGAATGGCACCTGGATATTTTTGGGGTGTGAACTGAAAGTGTGCCAACTTTCGAATCGGGTCGAGATTCGGTATAAAGGAAAAAACGAGGACAATATTTGGTCAGGGGACTTTTCGTACACGTCGATGCAGAGTCACGGGTCGTACGCCGTTAAAAAACAAAAGAAAGTTGTTATTAACAATGCCTTTGCTAGGATTCGAGCCTGTACGACCACGGTGGAACTGGCTAACTCCGTTGACGCTCGAAAGAGAACTGCGGCTTCCGCGATATTTGGGAGGCTTCTTTTCTGGGACTCAAGGTAAATTTATTGATAGGAAGGCTCCTGATTGGGAACGGTACCGGGACCTAGTTGAGGACAACTTAGCGGCGACGACAACCGACAAAAAGTTGACCGCCGCCCTATTACCAAAGCGGTGCCGACCCCCTGATGATGTCGGTTCTGGCGTCGACAGAAACGTACGTAGGGGAATGCCAGTACCGTCAGCATCGAGGTAGTGGCTTGTGCGTAGACGCTGACTCGTCGGCTATGGTTACGAAAGGATGCTGATGGCAGAGGGCTGTAATTTTTTCAATTTTAAGTATGTTTTGGCTCTCTTTGGGTTCTTGCCAAGATCTCGTGTATCTATGTGCTTTGCATATGATGTTGAACGTTTCTTGGCTACAGCAACGCTGTCGCGCGCATCGGCCCCCGCGCGAGCGAGGTCCCTCCCGGCCGCGTCACGCAGGAGAAACTTAGTCTTTCAACTTTTAAGAGAACTCAGGGACGACACGGTAACCCGCGCCGACCCTTCGCCGGTCCGATTGAGTGCGCCAACTGTACATCCCGCGGTCCCCTGCGACAGGATAGGTTCTCGCGGGGCACAACTTACCTTCCCTAAGGGGTTGTCACCACCCTTAGGGGCGTATCCCAGTCGAGCTACCTATCTTGTCGTAGGGGACCGCGGGATGTACAGCTGGCGCACTCGGCCGGAGCGGCGAAGGGTCGGCGTGGGTTACCGTGTCGTCCCTAAGTTGTCTCTTAAAAGTTGAAAGAGTAAGTTTCTCCTGCGTGACGCGGCCGGGAGGGCCCTCGCTCGCGCGGGGGCCGATGCGCGCGACAGGTGGCGCCGTTGCCGGGGATAACGACAAACTATCGTTGTCCCTGGTGGAACGACACTCGGGTGATTTAAAATTTTTGATGAGAATTATGAGTTCATTCTGATAAAGTATTTATGTGGGTTTGTTTTAAATGTTGTCGAAAGCGACACTAGCCTTATCTTTATAATTTTTATCGATTGATTATTAATATAAGTTATGTTTTTTGTGAGGTGTAAAAGATCATCTTAGACCCCATACTTTTTCTCTGTGATAGGTCTTGCGGAGCTTATGATCTACGGTCAGACCTTTCGAGACTCACTTAACTTTGAGGATAGGTTTTATTCTACGAGTACTTGGGGTTATAGTTTGATCAATATTTGAGATTTTGAGAGAGGACCTTACTTGGCGACGGTGATAGGGGGAATAGGAAGAAGGATTTTAATTATAGGACCGCGGGATGTACAACTGGCGCACTCGACCGGAGCGGCGAAGGGTCGGCGTGGGTTACCGTGTCGTCCCTGAGTTGTCTCTTAAAAGTTGAAAGACTAAGTTTCTCCTGTGTGACACGGTCGGAGGGCCCTCACTCGCGGGGGGGCCGATGCCCGCGACAACGCTGTTGCGCTTGCTCTCTTGTTCCAGCTGCCCAATTGTCGCCCCATCCTCTTGGCACCCAATCTGTATCCACACCTCCCCTCTCACAACCCATCTCTACCTCATCCATCATCACCTCTCTCCGGATGCCCACCTACTCCCAAGTAACCGCCATGTCACACCTCGCTATCCCCCAACATCCCCCGAACGCCCTCCTCCCAACAAACCCTCAACAGGACTTCACCCGCCTCATTAACTCCTCACTCACCCTTGACTTGAACGCACTCGCTACCCACGTCCCTACTTATGGCAACATCCCTCGCACATTCCGGGCCAACGACGTTCCGACCTTTTTTGGTCACCCCAATGAGGATGTCTTTCTCTTCCTCAACCAACTTCAACAAGCTTTTTATCCACATGTCCCCGTTGTCCACCGGCTACCCATAGTACACGACTTCTCGCCAACATCGCGCGTTGGTGGCTCACCGAAGTCACCAACCGCCAACAAAGCAGCCAACCCTCGTACTCCTTCCTTGAATGGGCTACGCCAATTACAGCCACCTTTCGCCCACAAACGACTGTCGATGATTATATCAACTGATTTTGTTGCCTTCGCCAAAACGGCTCCACCGACCGTTACGTTCAACATATCAGCTGACTACGACATCATATCCCCGTCCACCTGATTACCGACGACACTCGATCTCCCGCCTCAAGAGGGTCTCCAACCGCGAAATTATCGCCGCCCTCGTCCACGAACCCACCACAACCTTATACGATCTTTTTCCCCGCATTCTCCGCATCGACAGTCTCCTTTCTACGCACTAGGCCGCCATCCCCTCCGTCCCTTCTCGAACACGTTTCTTCCACAACATTGCTTTCGACGACACCTCCACCATGATGTCGGATGAGTTCTTCACACCCGACCTCGACATTGAGTCCACCTTTACCGACCCCCCATCTTTTACCCAAGAAGAAGTCAACACCATCCATCTCCTCATGATGGAGCGTGGGAACTGCCAGGCTCGCACATCTTCTTCCACCTCGGCCCCTCGCTTCACGAAGCTCACCCCAGAGAAACATTGTCGGGACCTGTGGTTCCCGGATCAAGTCCCGGCCCTTGAGACATGATATATGGCTAAAGTGTGCACGACAGAGGAATCCGGAATGAGGGAGCAAGAGAGACAAAAAGGATGAAGGATTAAGGCAGGAGTGTTGTTGCGTAGGGTCGAGAAGGATGCCCAAGGTCGCCAGAGCCAAAAAGCCAAAGGGCCAAAAATAGACAAACAGAATGACGAATGGCGGCCCTCCTTACCAAAGGACCGCCGAGAAAATAATACCCTGAGGCTAAGTGTTGCAGGTAGAACGGGGTCAACGACATCAAGGACAATAGTGTCGTAACGCCGACACACAAGAGCAAAGCATACGGCCGAGGAGGCCATCTGAATAAGGCACGAGAAGAGCCCTAGGACCATGGACCGAGCAAGGGGATACGAAGAACGGGCTAGCAGGGGCCACCCAAGCAAGTGTCGGGCCACGAGCAACTTGAAAAATGAGTGGCCTTGGAAGCCGTATTAAAAAGGGCTAGAAAAAGAGAAGGAGAGGACCTTGAGATTGAGAAGGGGATCAAAGGGGATGCAACGGACCACACAAGGGCCGTGAAAGTGGAAGGCCTTGGTACGCTGAACCTGGAAAATAAGTCCCTAGTGTGATCCATAGTAAAACGAATAGCAAGGGTGAGGAGAAAAAAGCCTAGAGGGAGAATGGGAGAGGTACGAGAGTATGGGAATGGAAAAAGGGCAGGCCGCCACATCGTGGCCAACTTGCCCTTCCCCAAAAGAGGCCTAGGGGCCTTGAACAGGCCTGCACCAAGTCTAGATGCAGCTGGGACAAAAACGAACGAAAACGGACACCTAGAGCAAAAGAAAACACATGGTTTAAATACATTTTGTGACCAGATTAATCCAGAATGAAACAGATGTTTGCAATTTTTTTTTTTTTCCAAAGAGGAAATAAAAAATAATCAAGGAAGAGGTAGGCCGAGACGCAACGGACCACGAAAAGTAAAGCAAACACATGTTTCAGGTACATCCAGAGCCAATATTGGTCCGGATGCACTTGGGAATATGTTGCTTCACTTTGTTTCAGTTTTGGGTAAGCATGGGGGTAATGGAACTAGGAAAACGACCACCATGGTCCTCCAAAATGTAACGGAATGCAACAGAGCGTCAAGGCCATGATAAAAGAGGCCTTGACGGCCACAAGGTACTAGAAAAGCGGGGTTCAGACATAAGGACCAAAATACGGTGGTGAATGACGGCCTCAAGATCAAGATCGCACGACCGGGAATATTCGGCACACTTGTGACGCAAGGGAAGGAGGAATTGGGACTGTCGGGAGCTAGGGAGCCCCAAATAAAATTGGGACAGCATATGGAATGGTGTCGGCACTGCCGGGGTCTGCATGGGTCCAAGTAAAAATAATCATATTATGGGACAGGCGCCGATGGGACCACCGGTGGGACAAGTGTCGGGGACTAGTGCGGGACAAGTGTCGAGGACTAGTGGGGGACAAATGTCGGGGACTTGAGTTGTCCCAAGAAGAACTATGGAGCAGCATGAGGAATAAATATTAAGGGCAAGATGCGCCGTTGAGATCAAAGATCTAAACGACCGAAAATACTAGCACCGCTAGTGCGAACACTGGTAGGAGCAAACGGGAGAGCCGTAGAGGGAGAAAGGAAGCAAAGGAATGTGGAAAAGGGTGTGGGCTGCAATCCGAAATATCTCGGACCATCCACCCTACAGAAAACGGAGCCCTGAGAGGCCCCATGAAAAAAACAAGCTACCGAGAGAAAATCGAAGTCGAAGGAGAAAATCGAAGTAGAAGAGATAATCTGAGTGGTGTATTGAGTGGAAGGGTTGAGTTTCCGTAACTCTGTGTTACGGAATGGTGGAGGGGAAGATGTTGTATGCCACGATATTAATGCTCAAGGCATCTTCTTCTACTTTTTGGTTCCATTGTGTTTAATCATTCTCATAGAAGGGGGCAACAGTTTGGGGCAAACGGTGGCAAAACGGGGCTCTTGTGAGTAAGGGGGTACCATAATTGCACTCTGAGAATTAACGAACTGCACCTTGGGCATGGACTATACCTTAATCAAGATGTAGGGCCCAGAAAAAGCCTCAATAGCTAATTGGTGCTTGGCATGTCAGAAAAAAGGGAAAAAAAAAGAAAAACGAGGGAAAAATGATGGAGAACGAAACAAAAAGGGATGAGAGGGAGTGAGTGAGTTGGCCGTCAATAGGGACTGGCACAAGGAGGGACTAGCAAGTCCCTACTGTCCGAAGTTGGAGGAAGAAAAAATGGAAAAAAAAAAGAAAAAGGAAAAAACCACTAACGGTAAAGAACGGTCACTTGGGAGATACATTTGTGACCGGATTCATCCAAGGGTGAATCGGTTATAAAGTATCTTGATTTTCTTTAGATTTTATTGAGAAAATCAAAGAAAATCAATGCCCCATGCAACCGAGAAGCAATGGATTACAAAAGGGAAGGAAAACACATGTTTTAGGTATATATTTGGAACCAATATTAAGCCCGGATGCACTTGGAAATTTATCGCTTCATTTTGTTTTAGTTTGGGGCAAGTTATAGGGCAATTAGATTAGGAAAAAGGTTATTACTGCACTCCAAAAAATAACGGACTTCATGGGGGTGCCAAGGGAAAATGGGCCTTGGCACACTCAAGACACTAGCAAGAAGTGTCTCAATCGTGGGGCAAAGTGGAGAGAGTAAATGGCACCCAGGAGATGAAGATCTCGCGGCCGCGAATAATCGGCACGTTTGAGGCGCATGAGAAGGAGAGATTGGGCTGTCAGGGACCAGGAAGTCCCAAATAAAAATGAGACACCATCAGGAATGATGTCGGGGACTAGATAAGTCAAAATAAAAATAATAAGAAATCAGAACATGTGTCGGCGGGATTGGAAAACGAGATTGGTGTGGGGAGAGTGGTGGGGACTTCATTGTCCCAAAGGGAACTGTGGGTTGTGCATGAAGGATGGACACGCGAAGCAAGTGGCGCCGTCAAGATCAAGATTTTGACAGTGGAAAATATTAGCAACCATTAGCGCAAGAATTGAATGGGGGCCAAGATGAGAGGAGTGTGGAGGCAAAAAGAGAGAGGAAGTGAGGATGGGAGGCCTGCCTTGCAATCCGAGATATCTCAAACTAGCAAGGCATGAGAAAATGGAGCCTCAAGAGGCTCTACGCAAAAAATAGGTTGCTAAGGAAAAATCGAAGCAAGGGGGGTCAAAAATTAAGAGTAACGGAGGCAAAATGGATGAGTGAGGGGGCTTCATTATTGTAATCCGAGAAATAACGGTCAGCTGTTGGATCTAGATGTGGATCTAGATCAGGATCCATAGCCTAGAAAAAAGGTGAACAACTGCTTGACACTTGTCACAATAAAAAAAAAAAAAAAAAAAAAAAGGGAGGGGGGGTTGAAAAGGAGGACGAATAAGACAAAGGGGGAGAAAAGAGTGGAGGAGGATGTACTGTCCAGTTGGGACTGGCAGGTCCCTACTGTAACCTCGTCATTCTGTTAGTGGAGGGCAATTCAGAGTGAAGAGATAAGGCCCTTGGGGCATTATTTTGACAATATCTGAATTAAAAAGGCAAAAATGAGAGAAAAAGTGAAAAGGAGTTGATTGTTTTTTCTCTAGGCCATAGATCTGAGATTAGATCTTATGGAGGAGGGAATATGGTCGTTTTTTGTTGGGCTAGCTCAAACGACAAACTCCAGAATGAGTTGGAAGCCCAAAATGAAAAGAAACAAAAGAATGAAAAAAACAAAAGAATGCATTTGGTCGAAAATGAGGGCCAGATGCACCAAAAATTGAAAAAGTGACCATGGGGCTCAAATCTGAAGCAAGGACCACTTGGGGGTAGCTCGGATTAATATGGGTTTTGGATCTCGGTCAGATCCAAGGCTGGGAATGCACCGAGGCAAAAGAAAATGCCTCAGCCTACTCAAATTGGGGTAGGACAAGGAAAACTGAAAAAAAGGTCCACAAGGTCTTTTTCTTTCAAGTAGGGTTGCCCCTTGAATATTCGGACCCAAGGGGCAATATTTGAAAATGAAAATGAGGCATGAGGAGACTATAGAGGCAGACCGAGTTGGTAGCAACTATTCGGACTGCATGTACCTGGCCGAAAAGAGGCCGAGGTCCTCCCGAAGAGGCCTAGTGGAGGGGAAAAGCCTTGGGGGTACCTCAGTTCACCATGGGGCCCACGGAGAGGCCCATGGGTTGGCTAAAGTGTTGTCCCAACCTATATAAGTTGGGGGAGCAGCCCACCACACTCACATTTGCATGAGGCAAGTACATGTTGCCCATACCATGGGCTGGCTGAAGTGTTGTGCCCAACGTGTATAAGTTGGGGGAGCAGCCAGCCACGCTCACATTTGCACGAGGCAAGTACATGTTGCCCATATGAGCCCAAGAGAGCTCTACACTCAACCGAAGTGAGAGGAGGGGAACCACTGCCAGTTTGGAAGTTTGGAGGAGGTTGTAGGCTAGTGGCAGGGGCTATTGAGGCTAGTGGAGGTTGTGCAAGCCTAGGGAAGTGATCCGCCATAGCCCCCATGTTGTGAAGGAGAGAGGAAGGCTGGAAGGGGTCCCCTTAGCCCTCCTAGAGGGAATGACTTCATAGCCTTTGTGGTAGGATCTTGCCATAACCAGGGAGAGACTGTGGAAGGAAGGAGAAGGGAGGCTTGAAGAAGAGGGAAGTCATAGTTGGGCAAAAAGTGTACAAAGAGGGAGGGAGCTTCACCGAGATTCGAATCTCCATCTCAAGATACTAGAGGAGGTGAGTGAGAAGCTTCTTTTTCTTTTTCTTTTTCTTCTTCTTTTTCTTCTTCCTCCTCTTCTTTTTTTATGTCTCTCTCTTCTTCTTCTTCTTCTAATTCTTTTTTTTTTTTTTTTTTTTCTCCTTCTTCTTCTCCCAACTATGCTTCATATTTTTTCATCTAATTACTCTCCTCTCTCCTCCTCTCTCTTTCTCTCCATAACTAACTTAACTAGCACGGGGAGGGTACTAGGTAGTTCCTCCATTAGAGATTTTCCCCATCCTGTCAATTTTTTCAATCCACGATAAATCAGCACTTCGCATTTTGTGTTGCCTAGCTTGGGAGTGAGTTTCACGCATTTTCCCTCTATGTTTTGTTGATCTTTTCACTTGGGAGTAAATCGCGACTCATATTCTTGTTCAATCTAGTGTTGTAGGCTTCATGCACTCTTGTTTTGTCCATTCCTTTAATCCATAGTAAATCGCCACTTTGCATTTTGTGTTTCCTAACTTGGGAGTGAGTTTCATTCACTCGGCCTTTACATTTTGTCAATTTTTTCACTTGGGAGTAAATCGCAACTCATATTTGTTCAATCTAGTGTTGTAGGCTTCATACACTTTTGTTATGTTTATTTTTTCAGTCCAGAGTAAATCGCCACTTTGCATTTTGTGTTTCCTAGCTTGGAATTGAGTTTCACCCACTCTACCTCTATGTTTTGTCCATTTTTCCACTTGGGGGCAAACCGCAACTCATATTTTTGTTCAATCTAGTGTTGTAGGCTTCATGCACTCTTGTTTTGTCCATTCCTTCAATCCATAGCAAATCGCCACTTTGCATTTTGTGTTCTCTAACTTGGGAGTGAGTTTCACTTACTCTCTCTTTATGTGTTGTTCATTTTTCAATCCATAGTAAATCGTCACTTTGCATTTTGTGTTTCCTAGCTTTGAGTTTCACTCACTCACGACTCATGTTCTTGTCCAATTCAGTGTTGTAGGCTTCATACACTCTTGTTTTGTTCATTGCTTCAATCCATAGTAAATCACCACTTTAAATTTTTGTGTTTCCTAGCTTGGGAGTGAGTTTTACTCACTCTCCCTGACAGTTTTTCCACTTGGGAGTAAATCACAACTCATATTCTTGTTCAATCTAGTGTTGTTCATACCTTCAATCCAAAGCAAATCGTCACTTTGCTTTTTGTGTTTCCTGGCTTGGGAGTAAATCACAACTCTTGTTCAATCTAGTCTTTATGTCATCACATACTCTTGTTTTGTCCATTTCTTTAGTCCATTGTAAATCACCACTTTTCTTTTTGTGCTTCGTAGCTTGGGAGTGAGTTTCACCTACTCTCCCTCTATGTTTTGTCAATCTTTTCACGTGGGAGTAAATCGCAACTCATATTTTTGTGCAATCTTAGTGTTGTAGGCTTCATGCACTCTTGTTTTGTCCATTCCTTCAATCCGTAGTAAATCACCACTTTGCATTTTGTATTTCATAGCATGGAAGTGAGTTTCACTCACTCTCCCTCTATGTTTTGTCAATCTTTCTGCTTGGGAGTAAACAGCAACTCATATTTTTGTTCAATCTGGTGTTGTAGGCTTCATACACTTTTATTTTGTCCATTGTTTCAATCCATAGTAAGTCGTCACTTTGCATTTTGTGTTTCCTAGCTTGGGAGTGAGTTTCACTCACTCTCCGTCTATGTTTTGCCAATTTTTCCACTTGGGGGCAAATTGTAACTATTATTCTTGTTCAATAGAATGTTGATGTCATCAAATACTCTTGTTTTGTCCATTTCTTCAGTCCATTGTAAATCACCACTTTGCTTTTTGTGTTTCCTGGCTTGGGAGTGCGTCTCACTCACTCTGCCTCTATGTTTTGACAATCTTTCCACTTGGGAATAAATCGAAACTCATATTCTTGTTTAATCTTGTGTTGTCGGCTTCATGCACTCTTGTTTTGTCCATTTCTTCAATCCATTGTAAATCGCCACTTTGCTTTTTGTGTTTCCTAGCTTGGGAGTGAGTCTCACTCACTCTCCCTCTATGTTTTGACAATATTTCCACTTGGGAATAAATCGCAAGTCGTATTCTTGTTTAATCTTGTGTTGTCGGCTTCATGCACACTTGTTTTGTCCATTTCTTCGGTCCATTGTAAATCGCCACTTTGCTTTTTGTGTTTCCAGCTTGGAAGTGAGTTTCACTCACTCTCCCTCTATGTTTTCACTCCCAAGCTACGAAACACAAAAAGAAAAGTGGCGATTTACAATGGACTAAAGAAGTGCTCAAAACAAGAGTATGTGATGACATAAAAACTAGATTGAACAAGAACAAGAGTTGCGATTTACTCCCAAGCCAGGAAACACAAAAAACAAAGTGACGATTTGCTTTGGATTGAAGGAATGAACAACAGTAGATTGAACAAGAATATGAGTTGTGATTTACTCCCAATTGGAAAAATTGACAGGGAGAGCGAGTAAAACTCACTCCCAAGCTAGGAAACACAAAATGCAAAGCGGTGATTTACTATGGATTGAAGAAATGAACAAAACAAGAGTGTATGAAGTCTACAACACTGAATTGGACAAGAACATGAGTCGCGATTTACTCCCAAGTGGAAAAATTGACAAAACATAAAGGGCGAGTGAGTGATCACAACTCTTGTTCTTCGTCTGTTTCTTTAGTGCATTGTAGATCGCCACTTTGCATTTTGTGTTCCTAGCTTGAGAGTGAGTTTCACTCATTCTTCTTCTATGTTCTGTCAATCTTTTCATTTGGGTATAAATCGCAACTTCAGCCTTTGCTCATTCTGATTGATATGACCTTAAACCACCAGTACCTACCGGTTGCGGAGGCCCGATCCTGAATGTGCCCTGCGCACCGATTTTCACCGAGCCTGCGGGGGGGTGGGAAAAATACGGAACATCTCTTGCTGCAAGCAGGTACCGCCCCTTATGCTGGACCTGCTGCCAACAGATGGAACGTAAACGGGCCGTTGCTTTCTTGTTTCCACTCAGTCGAGGATCTTCTTCCCCAAAAAAATAAAAAAAAGAGGGAAATCGGAAACCCGTCTCTGAACGTGATTGCGCTTAGATTCGTTGACCGCGGTGCGCAAGTCGAGCCAGATACGTTCATGAAAGTTGCAACGTTACACTGTGCCCTGTAAGCAGGAAGGGCTGGCTGGCAATGAATGCTCCCGTGTCTGACGGGGAGCAAGGGCAGAAACAGCCAAGGATCTCTTTCCAAAAAAGAAAAAGAAAAAAAAAAGAAAGGGGAAATAAAAAACCAGGCTCTGGACGTGATTGCCCTCAGATTTATTGACCGCGGTGCGCAAGTCAAGCCAGATACATTCGTGAAAGTTGCAACGTTACACTGTGCCCTGTAAGCAGGAAGGGCTGCCTGACAATGAATGCTCCCCGTGTCTGACGGGGAGCAAGGGCAGAAACAGCCAAGGATCTCTTTTCGAAAAAATAAAAAGTAAAAAAAAATAGGGAAATCGAAAACCAGGCTCTGGACGTGATTGCCCTCAGATTCATTGACTGCGGTGCGCAAGTCAAGCCAGATACATTCGTGAAAGTTGCAACCTTACACTGTGCCCTGTAAGCAGGAAGGGCTGGCTGGCAATGAATGCTTCCCGTGTCTGACGGGGAGCAAGGGCAGAAACAACCAAGGATCTCTTTCTATAAAAAAAAAAGAAAAAAAAAAGGGGAAATCGGAAACCAGGCTCTGAACGTGATTGCCCTCAGGTTCATTGACAGCGGTGTGCAAGTCAAGCCAGATGCATTTGTGAAAGTTGCAACGTTACACTTTGCCCTGGAATCCCGAGAGCACAAACAGCCAAGGATCTTCTTCCAAGTAAAAGGAACCAAAAAAAAAAAAGGAAAAGAAAAACGACTCTGTTTCTTTTTTCTAACGTGACCTTTTGCTTCTTTGTTCTCCTCGTCACCTCCAGTGTCCACGCGTTTCCACATAGCACACCACCAGGACATTGTACAGTCCTTTTGCCCCCTTCCCATGGGGCCACCAGCTCCCTACCCCATTGCCATGCCAAGCCTTAGCCGAACCCCCTAAAGTTGCGGCGCGTATACGGCCGCAACTTTTTTTTATAGCTGGGCGAGGTACTGGTGGTTTAAGTACTTAGTAGACACTGTGTATCTGTGACAACACACCCCCATGTGTTTTATTCGAATGACACTCTAACCCCCGCCCCCCCCCGTGCTCGACTTGAACGCGATAAGGAGGGGAAGTGGATAGGGGAATGTAGCTGTTGCCACTACTGCTGCTGCTGATAAGGAGACTGTTGTTGTCGATGATGACGCATGGCCAAACCCTTGATTGCTGCTGCTGCTGAGAAAACCGTTGTCCAACCCTCGGGGCAAAGGCTGGTCCGAAATGGCCAATGGGCCGGTGTGGCCCGGGCTGCTGAAAACCAACTCCGCCAAAAAGGGGATATGGGGGCTGAGACTGAACAGTCCCATATCCTAGGCATATATAGATGGTATGCAAAACCACCAGGCCATATGAGTCCATTTTCCCGCAAAAATGGAAAATGGAATTCCTCGAACTGTTCACTTAGAGCCTCGGGCGGTGCTCGAAACAGGCAAGTAGGGGCAAACGACGACGGAATCAGGCCAGAGTTTGGGAGGGTCGTCAGTAGGGTGTAGACAAAGGGCCTATATCAGACATCGTTTAGGCCACCAAACGCAAATCTGCGTTTTTCGGTTCTCCCTCCCGTAGCAAAGTTGGCAAAAACGGAAAAATCGCAAATCCGGGTTTTTGGCAGTCTCGAGTGTCTGCTACAAGTCTGAATTTCGCAAGTCTTAAGTTTTCTGACGATTCGGACGTTGGGACAACACAAGTAGGGAAAAACCGGAAGCTTAGGAACCACCATATCCAAGCACCTTCCCGCCTTCTTCCTCCTCCACCTCGTTCACCCATCCACCATAGCCAAGCACCTTCACAACTTCTTCCACCTCCATCTCCTTCACCCGTCCGCCATAGCCAAGCACCTTCACACCTTTTTCCACCTCCACCTCCTTCACCCATCTACCATAGCCAAGCACCTTCAAACCTTCCTCCATCTCCATCTCCTTCATCCATCTCCATTTCCTTCATCCATCCGCTATAGCCAAGTACCTTCACACCTTCTTCCACCTCCACCTCCTTCACCATCCACCATAGCCAAGTTCCTTCGCACCTTCTTCCACCTCCACCTCCTTCACCCATCCACCATAGCCAAGTACCTTCCCACCTTCTTCCACCTCCACCTCCTTCGCCCATCCACCATAGCCAAGCACTTTCACACCTTCTTCCACCTCCACGTCCTTCACCCATCCACCATAGCCAAGTACCTTCACACCTTCTTCCACGGCCACCTCCACCCATCCACCAGCCAAGCACTTTCACGCCTTCTTTCACCTCCACCGCCTTCACCCATCCACCATAGCCAAGCACCTTCACACCTTCTTCCACCTCCATCTCCTTCATGCATCCGCTATAGCCAAGTACCTTCACACCTTCTTCCACCTCCGCCTCCTTCACTGATCCACCATAGCCAAGTACCTTCACACCTTCTTCCACCTCCACCTCCTTCACCGATTCACCATGGTCAGGCACCTTCACACCTTCTTCCACCTCCACCTCCTTCACCCATTCGCCATAGCCAAGCACCTTCACATCTTCTTCCACCTCCACCTCCACCCATTCGTCATAGCCAAGCACCTTCACACCTTCTTCCACCTCCACCTCCTTCACCCATGCACTATAGCGAAGTACCTTCACACCTTTGTCCACCTCCGCCTCCTTCACCCATCCACTGTAGTCGAGCATCTTCACACCTTCTTCCATAGCCAAGTACCTTCACACCTTCTTCCACCTCCACCCCCTCCACTCGTCCACCATAACCAAGTACCTTCACACCTTCTTCCACCTCCACCTCCTTCACCCATCCGCCATATCCAAGTACCTTTACTCCTTCCACCTCCACCTCCTTCACCCATCCACCATAATCAAGAACCTTCACACCTTTTTCTACCTCCACCTCCTTCATCCATCCGCCATAGCCAAATACCTTCACACCTTTTTCCACCTCCACCTCCTTCACCAACCAGTGTCGTGGTCCAAGGTACATAGGGCAGCAAATTGTTAGAGGAGTCATAGGTAGGACGGTAGGACGAGTAGGGGGTAACCTCTCTCTCTCTCTCTCTCTCTCTCTCTCTCTCTCTCTCTCTCTCTCTCTCTCTCTCTCTCTCTC
>BFEA01000784.1:396718-410587 GCA_003427395.1 Chara braunii
GAGAGAGAGAGAGAGGAGCAGGTTAGTCTCCAACCACGCAATTGGCCTCACGCGACTTCCATCGGTTGGATGAGCAAAATCGAATGAATCTTCCGTTAGACATGGAAATATACACTGCCACACTTTTTTTTTTTGAAGAACCAAATCCCCCACCCGTAGTCCGCCATGCGCGCATAAGGATGGGCGGGTCGCGTTCAAAAAATTCCCTCCACATGGGGTGTAGCGCGTTTGAATGCGTTTGAACACGACCCCACCTGTTTGAACGCACGCGTGTGAACGTGTACTCGCGTTCATAGAGTGAGTGTGTGTGTGCTCTCACTTTCTGTTTCTCTCTCCTCTCCTTCCTTTCTCTCTCTCTTTCTCTCCTCTGCCTCCCGCATGTTACACTGACAGCGAGTGACGCGCGCGAGCGATCTAGCGAAGGTAGTCATTTCCTCTTCCAGTGTGTGGAAAGCTATAAGGACATGGTCCTCCTGCGGGATATCTTGCAAGTGCAGGTAGGACTTAACGTTAGCTTCCCAGTTATCGAAATCTTCACCCTTCTTTCCACTAAAGGGTTCAGGAAATCTAACCTTTACATGCTCACGACGCTGTCGCTGCTCTTCCTCCTTGGGAATAGCAATCTTAGCGCCTTTGATGGCGCCAGTGCAGAATTTATGTGTCCCCTCCATTGTTGTATGCAGTTCCGTGCCTATGTGCAACATCATCTTCTGCGCAAAGTCCTTAAGAGCCTAAACGGATGGACTCAATGGCAAGATCATTTCCCTTAATATGCATGACCTGATCCTGTTGGGCTTTCAGCACGACAGTCATGGTCTGGGTTAGTGTATCTAGCTTTTGGTTAATGTCGGCTCCTTCAGGCAGCTTGCCCATACTCTCCTCTGCAATCCTCAACTCCCTTTCTGCCTTCTCCGCCACTTGCAACCTCCTTGTCTTTTCCCTCGCATAGCTTCCACTCCAGCATCTTTTTCTGCTCTGACGCCTTCCTCTGCAAGGGACTCTCCTCCGCTTCCAGCTCTCTGTGCATCGCTTCCTTCTTCGCTTGGGAACTAGCAATTTTGCCTCCTGTTCTTCCCCTATTTCCAATCTGGATGCCCATTCTCCAATCATTCTCCCCACTTCTTCTTTCGCAGTTGAGGTGCTGCTAGACTCCCCCTTTTCTTTTGTGACCCCTCTTGCCATTCTTTTTAACGGGGTCTCTGACGCTACTTTTCTTCTTCGTCTTCTTCTTCTTTCTCGACAGCTGCTTTCTTCTCCTCTTGCTCCTTCAGCAACGGCTTCATCTCCTCCTCCAACTCCATCTTCTTCGCCGCCTGGTCCTCATATAGGGCCAATTTCTTGGCCTCTTTTTGCAACGCCTTCTTCTCTTTCTCTTTCTATTCACGCAATATGGCGGCGACTCTCTCCTCTTGCTTTGCAGTGTACAGGGTAGTCTGTCGCCCAGATCTAGTGGTAGCGGCCAAACTAACAGTGCGGCAGAAACCCATGAGCAAGGCGTACATGGGGTAGTCGTGCATGGTGAAAGATGCACAATTGACTGATAGTTCCACTCCTCACCACGTAGACTTACCCAGCACCGATTCTAATCTACACTACTCTAAGGCTGTCACTACAGGACTCTTTTGCTGATCTGGAGGCATTTAAGGAGATCCGCCAAACTCCTTAGGAATTATTTAACGTCGCAAACAAGACGGCGTGATCAGCAGAGCCCTCTCAAGACTTAGACAGCCGGATGGGCAGCCTACGGCTCCGAGTTCTGTCCTACCATGCCACACTGAGCAACCTGCCGGTCTGTACCGGTCCTTGGTCGTCAGTCGTCAGACGTAGCTTTAGCCCTACTAAGTCCCGTGTAAGTTTGGTCACCACAACTTTTTGACCACATACACAAAAACTATCACCTGGACAGAAGTGACTCAATGCAGAAAAAAGAGACAGACAGACGCGTAAGCAAGTCCCAAGGTTGTGTGCACATCCATCGGGCAAGGGAATGGGCCAAGGCTTGGAAGGATTATACCGCGCTCCAGCTTGGTCAACAGTCTTGGTCAACGCTGGTCAACACCGGTCAACTTCACCGGTCAACTCTTTGACCTCCTGGCTATGGCCGCTGACCTTTTTCTTCGTCAACCCTCTTCTCTCTCCCCTTCGTCTTCTTCCTCACCAACCTCGGCTATGGCTTCTCTTTCTCTCTCCTTCCTTCTTATTTCTCTCCCTCGTCTTCTTCGTGGTCACTTCGGCTTCCACTGTGGACATCTTCTTCCTCCGCTCCGAGCTCGGCGGCTATGGCCGCCTCTTCTTCTTCACTTGCGGCTCCAACTCCACAACTTCTCTCTCTCTCTCTCTCTCTCTCTCTCTCTCTCTCTCTCTCTCTCTCTCTCTCGCGCTCTCTCTCTCTTCGTGGTTGTCTTCTTCACGTTCTTCAAGGCGCATAACGGTTTCTTTCTCATGGCGATGGTGGCCTGCCTCTTCATCTTCAGCAATTCGGTGATGGCAGCACAAATGGCAGCACCGCGTGAGGAACAAAAGGCGCGCATAAAACAACGGCGCGTGCGGAAAGCAATGGGGCACACGCGGATGGCAGCGGCGTGCGGAAAACAACAGCGCGAGCGAATGATAGCTGGCGCGTGCGGATGGTAGCAGCGCATGGGAAGCAGTGGGCGCGCACAGAGAATAGCGAGTGTGTGCAAAGCAGCGGGGCGCGGGCGCGCGCAATTGGTGATGGGTGCAGCTGGCGTGCGAGGGCGCGCGATCTTGTGCTTAAGCACCCCCCCGATCGGCTATGGTGACGATGACGACGACGATGGCGAGGGGACAACGGGCACCAGCTCCGATACCTGTGCAATCAGGCTTGTCTCAACTCGCCTCCAACATGCATGCAAACAGAGGATGAGCTCGGAACTGGCGCAGTGCGCCCACACAAAGCTCAGAGATAAGAACGTGGCCAGGAACACAGTTCAGATTCAACTTGTCTTGAATTGCTATGGCGCCCATTGCCTGACAAAGATTCCCACCCGATCAACTGTATCCACCGGCAACTCGTTCACACGCACACGTGCATACCTCACACTAGCTAGGATCGCCCTGAATGCCCCACACGCACGGACACAGATCCTATCCCTATCCTACGTGGCAGCTATGGCCACGGACTCCTTCCTAACTAAGCTAGCGGCTATGGCTGCTTCTTCAACCTCTTGGCCCTCTTCTTCCTTGGGCACCTGCAGACCTCCGATGCACAAGATGCTCATGCAGCGCTTCCGCACGGCTCACAGGCAGAATGAATCCATGACTTGACGCTGCCTCTTTATTTATACTTCTTTTGTCGGTGGTCTGGCCTCCCGGCTCGGGCCCAGAATGTGCACAGTTCCACTTGGTACTCGCTGACTGTACTAGGTGAGGACTGGGACCAGAGACTGCTGACTAGACTAGGCTAGGACTAGGACTGCCCTTTGCTGACTAGACTGGGACTGCCCTCCGCTGACTCAGCTACAGCCTGACTACTAAACTCTAAGAAGAGCCAGTTTGGGTGTGTCTAGGTCCTACACTAGTTAGGACTTGACCTTTCGGAACTGTAGCAGCCACGACCTAAACTGACCGTATGACTACCAAAACTAAGGTCCACGGGTCAATTCCACACGACCAACTATATACAGCAGTCGAACATACGACTTTCGGGGATAGGTCGCGGGTTCAAACACACAAAGGTCAACGGGTACTGCACATGGGAAAGGGGGCAGGCCACGGGATCGAGTCCTGGGAACTGTATCTGTTATGCGACTTGGTGAAGACAGTTTCGAATCACAGAACTGGACACGAATGGGTGGCGCCATCTTGTCACAGATATGTATCTCCTTGGCAAGAGGAGGCCGTGGATGTAATTCAATGACCTCTGGTAGCTGAAGGACACCCCGTAACTGTGTGGTGCGACCAGCCTGATGCATGTGCACAACCTCAATGAAGTTCAAGAAAAGAGCCCTACCATTTGCAAGGCTGGAATACTGTTGGCGTGAATATTGGAGACCACGGATCATGCACTCCAGTCGACGAATGTTTGGTGTGAGCTCCGAGTTCGAGACATTGTTTGCAACCATTGCAGCAACTGGGAGCGCCAGGCAGAGGTGGCTCGGGAGAGGGTAGGAGAGATGGATTGCCATTCTGAAGTAGCTGCTTCAGTAAGCATGTGATGTAAGGGCCGAGTGCACAGGATAGAATGGACATGGCGCAGTGTCAATCCTGAAGGGTCTGTCACCACGAATTTGTGCTGTGGGGTGCATCGTGGGAGAAGGTTTTGGACGAATCCGCCTTTTTGAACGATGAGATCGTCTCATGGGCTGTAGTCGTCCTTGTGGGAGGATGATGTTGGGTGTGTGTGTGTGTGTGTGTGTGTGTGTGTGTGCGCGCGCGCGCGTGCACGCACACATGTGGGTGTAGCTCTAACCCATCCCAAGCATGGCATGAAGAATTGATCCAGGCCTCCAAATTCTGGGGTGAGCTTATACATGCATATATTGTTTCGATGCGGGTGTTCCTGTCTTCTAAACTCTTTTTCTTTTTTTTTTAATGTGGCATGTTCCCAGGTTACAGATTTGGATCTTCCAAACACGACACAATCCTACAGGAGATACCAGCAGGTTGGATTTTCACAAAACTCACTACACCCATGTTTCAGAATCTGCATTGGGGACTCTGATATTGAGGCCCGCAGCTCATCTCTGTTGTTTCTTCCAAGGCTGCCGGGCTTTCTTCTTCCACTCTCCTATATATTCCACTATCTTTCATAAATCACTGCACCTCAGTTTCAAAATGTACAGTGGGGTTTCCTATATCAAGCCCGCGGCTCATCTCTGTTGTTCTGGCCAGAGTTGTTGGGCTACCTTCCTCCATTCTCCATTCATTCCAAATGCTGTCTGCTGATCTTTCATGGGTGAAAGATCCCAGTCCTCCAAAGTGATGACTACCCTCAGCTCCCGCTTGGAGAGCTATTCTCATTTCTCTGGATTTCCCCCCCACCAAGGTTGGAAATGAAAGTCCCTGAAAAAATGCTCGTACCCTCGATGATAGTGGTTTCATTTCGTAATCTATAATCTTTGTGTTCATAACAAAGAGTCAGGGTGGTGTGGTTTGATGAAATTTGAAACCTATACGTTTCATAGGATGAATCACATGGTGGCCAGGCTCGATTTTAGGTGAACAGAGGGAACTGCTGGCAGTTACGGACTTTTTCAGTAGGTGCCCTGAACAAGAACTTACTCTGTGCATACTGTAACGGGTCTCAAATGACGCACTCAGGACTTTTCAGGGCATACTCACACGATCACTTTTTTACTTGTTTCTGGACGGAATTGCAACCAGATCCATACAGGTCAGGTACATTTAAGAAAGTGCTAGTGTGAGTACACCCTCACCTACTGAAAAAGTCTCAGCTGCGATCAGTACAGCTCATGTGATTAGCTGTTGGTTATCAGTACTGGATATAGCTGGGCATGTCTGTGCTGTACTTGTTAATCAGTGTTCCTGTCAAACATTGCTGGATTGGCTGCTCTCCTGTTGTCTTTCACCGAAAAACAACACACCCTGATCATGAATGTATACACTATTCAGTCATGACGATGGTGAAGTGTGTTGGTGGAAGACGGTACTTAAGTCACTGTATTGGTGTTGAGTCAAGTTGCCGGGGTCTCAGGTTTTTGCTGATGGTATTGCACTTCTGCATGGTGGGTCTTGCGTGTGAGAAATGTACTGAGGATGTCCTTCTAGGTAGAGTGGTTCTCCGCAGTTGAACAGAGCTTTTCATCAGCGTTGTCAATCTCGTACGAGTATATTTTTTCTCATCATTTTTGTGTGTCTGTGTTATGATTCTGGTTGTTCGTTGCCTGAAGGCCAACACTCACTCACATAGACTTCTGCACATGCCCATACATACACAGAAGGAAGGGGAGAGGATAGGAGTATCACACCGGACAGGGAGAGATAAACACAGCGGAAGACTTGACCATGTGATATGACAGGGTACACTGAAAGTGCAATTCACTCCACTCAATCCTCACAACCAGTCATAGAGAAAAGCCGAGCACATCACATCCAGAGAACAATGAAACGATGATAGTCCAAACACAGTATCACACTGTTTATTAAACTCAGAGTCTCGAATTGTCAGGATAACTTCAGTACTACAGTGCGCTGCTCAGATATGAGCAGCGCTTCACTCTCCAACCCTGATTAGCACCCGTAACACCCCCTGAGACCCAGAAACATCAAGCGCCACCCAGATACAGCCTCCTGGGGGCGGCGCCACCCTGAAACAGGCCTGTGAGGCCAAGCGCCACTCAGAGGATGAAGAAGAAGACCGGCGCCACAGTATCTGATGATGACGAAGTGTCGGGAGGCTTCCCGGGTGGAAGCCTGCAGCAGCGCCACCAAACCCTGACAAGATGACCTCTGAGATGAAGAAGCTGCAGCTATGGCTGCAGCTCAAACCCTCTGGGACCCAACTCCGGAGGAGGGTCCAGCAGGGCACCAATCTCTCTCGCCTCCAGCCAACCTCGATAACCCAGACCTCTGTCAGCCCCTGCGTGCTGGCAGAGTACAGCGCAGGTCCCAGCTATGGCCTGCACTCCGAAGGTCTGGCTATGCCCGTCTCCTTCCACGCTGAGCCGTCACCACTTCCGGTTCACGCATAGCGCAGCAGCGATGTACTCGGTACCAACTGCCAAAAGCCCTGAACCGACGTGCCCATCCCATCTATAACCTACACTTGCCTAGACACGACCTAGACCGGACTGACTGGACCGACCGGTACCGTTTCAGTTTCGGGCTCTTGGCCTCTACCTTACCCGACTATAGGCTATAGGACCGTCTATCAGCATAGGCCTGTCTGTCCTAGGGTAGCCCGGGCCTGTTATGCGCAGTTAGGTAGCTGTAGGGAAACCTGTTAGTACCGGGCCTGTATTTTCCCGGATTTGCAGATATGTCCCTCAAGAATTTCCCTCACAGGTAGGTCTCTCGGTTAGCCCTCAGCCAAACAAAATTACGAATCTGTCCTACCTAAAGTACGGCCTCGACAGAGAGAGGCTACAGGCGACCAGAAAACAGCAAGTCATTGCAGACCTACCCTCCCCCGGAGCGAGGACCTCCGAGTTAGGGGCGTAGGCGTGCAGAGCGCCGAAGGGGTTCCCCCTTCTGTGCTGCCTCATATTTGAGGATGACAGACTTGGCTGTCTTCAGGAGTTCTTTGCGAGTAAACCAGCGATCTTCAGTGTGTGGCTGGTATAAGAACTTCACAAGATACTCCTTATCTGGACCTGTCCCTGACTCATCCTCCACCTTTTCGACCTCATACCCTTTGCCAGGGATAGGGGGACCGAACTGGGGAGGCCTGTCTGGGAATGCATCAGCCGACGTAAAGGGCAACAACTTAGATGCATGAAAGACAGGGTAGGTTTGTAGATGCAGAGGGACATCCACATTGTAGGATGGTCCCCACTGTATCTAAGACCTGCCATGGACCCATATATCGTGGCAACAACTTAGGCGAAATGTCCTCCTCTCGTGACAACTCGGAACTGAGTACCCACACCCAGTCACCTGTGCGAATAGTAGAAGGACGCCTGTGCTTATTAACCTGCTGAATCATAGCCTTTTGGGCTTTCAACAGGTTAGCACGGGCGCGCTCTATGTCCACACGGTAACGCCTGGTGAACTCTGCAGTTCCAGGTGTCAGCGTAGGGGTAGCCTTGTCGATGATGTCATCCCCCAGTGCAACCGGTAGGGCGTGAAGCCGGTAGAGGAGTGTACAGACGTGTTATACACAAGATGTGCATGACTCAGATGGAGATCCCAGTCCTGCTGATCTGGACTGATCACAGGACGCAGCAATTGGAACAGAATCTGGTTCATCACTTCAGCCTGACCATTGGCTTTAGGATGACGACCAGATGTCATGTCCAATCTGGAATGAAGGTAATCCCTGCAGTAGGATTGCCATTCATTGCTGGAAAACCGGGGATCTCTGTCACTGACGATCGAGGTGGGTGGTCCATGATGTGTGACCCACCTGTCAGCAAAAGCCGCCTAAACGGCTGGCACACGAGCCTCGGCTGGTAAGGGGATGAACTCTGCATATTTGGAAAACCGATCCACATATACCATGACCTGACGCATACCTCGTGGTGTAGTCCTACCCAAGTCAGTGAAGTCAATGGAGACTGACTGTGCAGGAGCGTCAGGGATAGGTAGGGGTTTGAGTAGGCCAAGAGGAGGTCGACGTACCACCTTGTTCCTTTGGCATAACTCACAGGTATCCACATAGTGCAGCATGTCACTCCTCATCTCCTTCCAGAAGAAGCGCTGCGACAGGGCTGCATCATATCGCATGGTCAAGTCTTCCGTTGTGTTTATCTCTCCCTGTGCGGTGTGATACTCCTATCCTCTCCCCTTCCTTCTGTGTATGTATGGGCATGTGCAGAAGTCTATGTGAGTGAGTGTTGGCCTTCAAGCAACGAACAACCAGAATCATAACATTTGTTTGCATGTCTGTCTGTAGGTCGGCCAGTTGGTTGGTCCGTCAGTCAGTCTCCATTAGTCAGTGGGTCGATCTTGGTTGGTCTTTCAGATGGTCGGCGTGGTCAGTTTGTTTCAGTTCGGTTAGTTCTGTTGGTTTTTGTTTGTTTGTTTGTTTGTTTGTTTGTTTGTTTGTTTGTTTGTTTGTTTGTTTGTTTGTTTGTTTGTTTGTTTGTGTTCGTTTGTGTTCATTTGTTTGCTTAGTTGTTTGTTCTTGACTTGAATGTGGGTGTGTCTATCTAACTGCGGTTCCATCCATATGTTTGTGGATTCAAGCATCTTCTGTTTGTCGTTTCAATAGTTCGCCTCTACGTTCGTATCTCCATTCAAAACTTTAAATATGTTACGATCCTGGCCAATCTCGAAGTATACATTCATCTAAAAGTACAATGCCATCCAATTGCAAAAAGAAATGAATGAACTTGAGAGGAGAGAGAGGGAAAGAAGAAGAAGAAGAAGTAAGAAAGAAGAAGAAGATGATGTACTCCAACATAGACCAATGACAAGGCTCTTCTTCTTCGCCAACCAATCTCTTCCTCCTTATCTCCTCCCCTCTTCTTCAAACAAGAAATAACAATAATAATGTTGAATGACTGAACCAGAATCAATGTCCGAATCCCACTTCTACTGCAGGCACAACATGAGGTTCACCATAGCCATGGCCACCCTTCCTCTTCCTCTAGACACAGGCCGAGGCTATGGCGGACTACTGAGGCTTCAGCCTCCTGTCCAAAGGACAACCCAAAGCAGCTATGTCGTCGCCCCACTTCAAGGTCATCACCATGCAGCTATGTCGCTGCCCACTCAACCGCCATGCCTGACTCTGCCCCCAGCTTCCTTGATGCGGCACTACCCCCACTGGGGCCTTCCAGATGCAGCGCCTAACAAGGCAGTGAAGATGGTGTCTGCCATAGCCAGGTAAGTACCCCACCACTCTCCTCCTTGGTCCCTTCTCCCTCCTCCTCCTACCGGTAGAGCTCCACCATAGCCAAGGTGGAAGCTCCCGACTTCTTCCTCCCAGCAGCGCTATAGTACCCAGCGCCACTCCAGCCAGAGCTCCAGCAGCGTGTCGCCAAACTTGCACACTGAAGAATGAGGCTGAGCTCTTGCCTCAGCCTCTTGATATAGCGGCCTGCTTGCCTCTTGGGCGGTGACTTCCAGGCTGCTCGGCCTCCCAAGCAATTGGTACCTCCTCCCTTTCGGAGGGAAACATCATTGCAGACTCTGATATTGCCCGTGCAGGCTCTAGACTCAGACTGGATGGACTGGTACCGGCCTAGACCTAGCCTACCGCTATTGGGCCACTAAAAATGCCAACTTTGTCTTTTTCTGCTCGGCCTCGAGTACCCGGCACATCTACCGCTACTGGGTGCGGTACCGGCCTACCTGCTTGTCGATATGAGAGTTTTTCCGCTGCTCTAAGCATTCCGGGCTCTGGCTCCGCTACTTGAGTGTTTTCCTTGCTCCAACCCTCAATGCCACGGCCACAGGTAAGTACCGGCCCTACGGGCCCACCAAACAAGCAAGTACCCTTGCGGGTCACACACACACTCATACCAACAAGCACTCAGACAGGCACGCAGGTCACAAGCACGCTGTCAGACAAAATACACTTACAAGGGTATTTTGCCATGTCTTTGCATTCGACACAGTAACGACACCGGCTGCCATGAGGAAGCCAGTCTGGAATGAGAGGGGTGTGCACGCTTGGCGTGACACTGGAAGCAAAATCCTCGGCCACTGAGGCCGGGACAAAAATCGGTGAAAAAATTTCATTCATTGTGTGGGCGCGCTATTATGATGCACGCCGTGGTGATTAGGATCCGTAGTAATACCCCTCGACAGGAGAGGTCGAGGGGTCAGTTGGGTTGATGTTGCGACACGCACTAAGAATTGGTCTGGTACCTGTCTATCTACCGGTACCAGGGGCTTAAAAACTTTCAACTTTTCTGCCTTCGAGTTGAGTATCCGCCACATCTACGTCTACTTGGTGTGGTGCCAGCCTACCCGCCACTTGAGTGATTACCCCRCTGCGACCCTTGATGCCGCAGACACGGCTAAGTACCGGCCCTTCGGGCCTTCCGATGAAATAYGTGCCCTTGCSGGTCACGCAYACGCTCAAGGCGAYRGGCATTCAGATAGGCACGCAGATTAGCAAGCGTGCGCGCTAGCGCTGGCTAGAATGGGYTCAGGCCATTGGTTGGACTGAGCCGCATTACTCTATGTATAYTAGAGTTACTCCCCTTCTKCTCGAAGTGGGAGCTAGCTCAGTAGGTTTCAGTACAGGGTTGATATGCGGGGGATCTGGGGATCAAGGCCGCCACCCTCCGAGCTARCTCCCTTTTGACAGGGAGCTCTACTTTTCGTTTTGCCTGGGTTTGAACGGYCGGGACTCCATCCCGCGACCTYTTTATCTAGGTTAGTTGTGTTAATTGCCTCGTTGAAAACGAGACACTATGCTGGGCAGTTGGTAGCAGTTCTCGTTTGAATTCGTTCAATTTTTATTTTATTTTAATTTGGAAGTTAGATTCGTTTCATTATTTTATTTTGTCTTGTTCCCGTAGCTTTTATTCCCCTGATTCACGTAGGTGAATCTGTACCCGGAAGTCGGGCTGATTCAACTGGAGAAGGGAAGAGGCCCGACCATCCTACCGTGCGGCATCAGCCTATAGCAAGGAGGGCCCCTCGTCAAGGAAGAGAGCGAGTCCACTGCGAGATCGCACAGAGGCAAGATTGGGAATCGGCCTCGCGAGAGCGAGGGAGAACGTTGAGAGGCGAACAGTGGAACGCGAGAAAGCCGGGAGAGACAACTCGTAAAGGGAAAAGAACCTCGAAACAGAGGGGAAGGGAAAGTGAAGAAGGAGAAGGTGCTCGCACGTAAGAGGGAAGGCGAAGAGGAAGGAGAAAAGAGAGAAGGAGGAGGAGGAGGAGAGAAGAAGTGAAAGGGAAATACTTACCTGGCCGGAGGACAACGACGGACTGCCGAAGACGACGGTAACGACGACGACGACGGTTGCCGAAGACAAACGGCTCCAACGGTGGCTCGACGACGACGTGGAGCGAGAGAGAAAAACAGGTAGGTTGCTAGCCCCGCGGCGACCTTATGATGCTCCCATCGAGAGGATGAGCAAAATAAATAAATAAATAAATAAATAAATAAGCCATGAATCTAACGCTATAACAAGGGGAAGTGCATTCACTACTATACTTGTGAGTGTGTGTGTATGTATATAGGTGTGTGTGTATGTATATAGTTGTGTGTGTGTGAGACAGAGAGAGGGAGACTATAAGTCTCCAACCTTGGCCAACAGCCAAGTCTCCAACACTRCGCGCTTCGCCGCGCACTACCTGGATCGATAGAATGAGCAAATCTAAAAGTGGCAGTGTATATTTCCACGTTTCAGAGGAAGATTCATTCCGTTTTTGCTCATCCTATCGATGAAGTATGTGTGTGTGTGTGTGTGTGTGTGTGTGTGTGTATGTGTGTGTGTGTGTGTGTATGTGTGTGAATGAGAGAGGGAGAGAGACTACATCGGCCAACAACTAAGTCGCCATCCCCACGGCTCGCCGCACGCTACTTGATCGATAAAACGAGCAAATCAAAAAGCGACAATGTATATCTCCCCGTTTCGGCGGAAAATTCGTTCCGTTTTTGCTCATCCTATCGATGGAATGTGTATGCGTAAGACGTTCATGATGCGACCAAGGAGAGAGAGAGAGAGAAAGAAGTCGGGGAACTTTGTGGCGTAGTGACGTGGCCGTCGAGATAAGTAGGCGAAGACATCAATAAGGAAGTAGTTACTAAGGTGGACAACTTTTTGTGAGTGCACGTTCAAGTGTTACATTGCGTGGGCTTGTATGTCCTTGTCTCTGTATGGAGATGGGGAGGGTGTGAGAGAGAGAGAGAGAGAGAAACGATAAGTCTCCGACCGTGGCCAACAACTAAGTCTCTGCCCCAAGGCTCGCCGCACGCTACTTGGATCGACAGAAAGAGCAAATCAAAAAGTGACAGTGTATATTTTCCCGTTGCAGCAGAAGATTCATGTCGATTTGCTCGTCCTATCGATGGAATGTGCGTCCGTACGTGTGTGTGTGTGTGTGTGTGTGTGTGAGAGAGAGAGAGATAAAGAACTCTTATCTGACTGCATGCGCGATACACCGATGAATCCAACGAGTCGATTGCCTGGTCGAAAGGCCCAGGTGACCTTCCTAAGGTTCATCGTGTCGGGGATAGATTGTTGTAATTATCAATCTTGAATGAGGAATGCCCAGTAAGCGCGAGTCATCAGCTCGCGCTGATTACGTCCCTGCCCTTTGTACGCACCGACCGTCGCTCCTACCGATCGAATGGTCCAGTGAAGTGTCTTGGTTGCGGTGATCTTGGCGGTCTGCCGATGGGGGTGCACGTGGCATACTGTGCGTGTGTGGGGGGTCGATGTTGTGAGTGATACGACGGACATACCTGGTACTTGGTGCGATGGCGTGGTCCGAGATCTGCTCGTACTTCGGGAGAACTGTTGACGACAACAACTGCGTTGTAGTTGTAGGCTAGATAGGATCTGCCACTTGTAGACTGGGCGTAGAGCGCCAGATAGGATATCAACATTGGTTCTTCGTTGATGATGATGATGAGACTATTCCAGCATTGTCAATTATGAGCTTTTAGTGTGCTCACAATTCTACTTTTTTTGTTCGGGGTCACAAGGATTTGGTCTCAGGTGTATGAAGCTGCCTTGTTTCTAAAGTTTGCTATCGCTCATTTTTTTTTTGCATTATGATTATGATTATGATTGTTTTTATTATTATTATTATATTATTATTATTATTATGATTATTAATATTATTACTATCTCATCCTAGCAGGATGGCGACTATGTGCGTTTAAAGGAAAAGAGCCGGATTGGAACACCGTGTGGGGGAGGAAGAGTACTCACGGGAAAAAGGAAGGGTGTGAAAGAAAACCGAGGAAGTGTGAGGTAGGAGAAAGAGAGAAGAATGATGATAATGATGATGATGTGAAGACACATACCTGGTATTGGCGATGGTCTGCACGGGGCAACATCCTCAAGTACTCTGAATAGGCCGCTGACGTCAACGGGATGCATCGTCAATTAGTGGGCTAGTAGTAGTTGTGTGCGGAGTTGACTGGCGTCGAGCACCAAGTCGGGAGAAGGGCCTGGATACACATGTTGGTGATGGCGAGAGCAAACTCTTATTAATTACGATTCTCCATTGGTATTATATTGGTGCAATGCTGTTTTCTGAACCCTGTGATACGATCTGGCTTTCGACGCGATCGTGCAAACTGAGTATTGT
>BFEA01000784.1:414552-434178 GCA_003427395.1 Chara braunii
AAAAAAAAAAGGGGAGAAAAGGAGAGGGTAATAAAAAGGAAAAAGAAAAGGGGAGGCTGAAGGGCTATGAGGCTTGTGGAGTGGTGCGTAGGGAGAGCCGCGCCATATGCAGCTGGATTTGAGCTTGGGTCTGCGTTTTAGCAGACAAGGTGCCCTTGGGGCACCATGAGGGAAAGTTGTTTTTTTTTTTTCTCTTATCTCGTTTTTCCTTTGTTGAGGAAAAACGAGGCTGCTAAAAAAAAAAAAAAAGCAGCAAAATTAGGGGATGTGTGTGCACCTGGCCACTATTGGGGCCAGGTTCTCAAGTGGTTTGCTGCACTTGGTGCAGCAGACCAACTAGGGGACTAGCACTGAATATGGCCAGGCTTAGGGGGAGCTGTACCTTTTTTGCTTTTGGGTATGTGCACCTGGCCTCTGTCGGGGCCAAGTTGGTGCAGCAAACCAGCTAGGAAACTGGCTCTGAACCTGGCCAGGTTTAGGAGGAGATGCATTGCTGAGGCTGAGCCTCAGCAGTAGCAGTCCAACAAAAGGGAGTGGCTGCATACAGCCTCCCCTTGGTGAATTTACCTCAGGGAAAGAGTCAGGTCCTTTTCCTAGTGGATGGACCTGGCCTTTTTTGTTGTGTGGGGCTGGTATGTGCCCTTGATCTCACTTGGAGATCAAGGGCCCAGCCTGAGCTCGAATTTTTGGCTGAGAGCTCAAGCTGCTACCACCACCTCCCTCAACTATAAAAGTAGCCAGCAGCCAGCCAGCCAGCAATCATTGGTGGCTGGTGCTGCTAGCAACTCACTAGGGTGATTGCTGGCTGCTGGAGGAGGAGCTGTTGCTGGCTAGAGAGAGAGAGAGAGAGAGTGAGGGTGGAGGTCTGCAGAGAAAGGGAGAGCTGAGAGAGAGATTGCTGGAGGTGGACATAGTTGTGGGGCACAGCCATAGCCACCTCCTCAACGGAAGGAAGAAGCGTAGGAGGTTTGCAGGGAGGTTGAGGCTGGAGGCTGCCATAGCCACCACCTCTACAAGGAGGGAGGAGGCTTTTGGAGCCCTGCAACCGCGGCTTAGTTGGAAGAGGAGCTGAGGAGGCTTGCCGTCAGGGGGAGATGTTGCTGCTGTGCAGCCATAACTGCGGATGACGCAGGGGAGGTGCTGCCCGTTTGGTGTGGCAGCAACAATAAGTTTTTTTGTGACGCAAGGGAAGTGCTGCCCGTTTGGTACGACAATGGTAGTGAGCTTCTTGACAGCGCAGGGGGAGTGCTGCCAGTTTGGTGCGGCAGCGGCAGTAAGTTTTGGTGGCGGTGCGAAAGCGCTGCCCGATTTTTGTGGCGGCGGCGCCAGTTTTAACGGCAGCGGCGCGGAAGCGCTGCCCGAATTTTGCGTCGGCGGTGATTTTTTTAACGGTGCTGACGTTAGGATGTTTGCATAGCACAGCGACAAGACATTGGCTCAGGGAGGTGCCGCTCGATCAACGGCAGTGTATCCGGTGGGATCATGCTGTCGAAATTGGGGGTGGTGTCGGCATCATTTTTGTTGGGGTTATGCTATCTGGTTGGCGGCTCATCGGCGGTACCATTGTGAGAGAAAATGTTGTGGATCTTTTGCGTTACAGCGGAGGATTTTTTTTTTGTGTGATCTTGCAGTGATGCTGCGGGGCAACCATGGTACCGGGTTTGATGGCGCAACAAGCAGTGGTCCATGTATTTTTGTGGTACGCAGTGGCTATGGTGGATCCCAGTGTGGCCTAGATGTTGGGTTGGCGCTGGTGCGTGGTTGGGACTGTGCGACAGGGGTGCGTGGGTCAACGACATGCAGAAAGTGCAGAGCTGTTGCATGAGGCGACAATAATTACTGGGCTGTGGCACCTGCGGGTTTCACCGGGGGCCATTTTTATTTTTTTTGCGGCATGCGGTGCAAACGGTTTTGAGTTCTGGACCATCTGGTATTGCGGGCCATAGTATGGGACTKYATTGGGACCATTTTGGGACCAGGTGGGACGAATTTTGAGGTTGAGGTCGACACGTTAGTGTGGTTATTGTGAGCSGGCATGGTGATTTGAGGCGGCGAGGACTTGTGTTTGGGAGRAACTRTCCTCAGAAGACACGGTGTYATTGRGACATGGGAACTACATGGAGACTCATTCATGRGAACACCCTCCTGGAGGGTTATCTCACTTKAGTTTCTCATTAGAAGTGACTTTCGCTCATTCCARCACTTGGAGAGTGAGGCGGYCGTCGTTCARCGGAACGRYCACRAGTTGTGGAGTTGTAAGCTTTTATTTRAACTTCAACTGCGGTCGTCTTCTCAACTCTGATTGGAATATTATTCRGTTTTCTTGAGTGTGCCAATTCAAACTTCACTCAAGGTCTGTTGATTGACTCAGATTTCCCTTCACACCTGGGTGAACCCACACTTTGCTTGACCTTGTTGTGTTGAATGTTCAAAGGAAAAGGCAGAGGAAAGTTGTGTGAGTCATGCCGGTGAATGGGAAGGTCTAACGTGAGTCTGGGATTGTACTGTTTTCTTTTGAACTCGTTTTTTTTGCATGCTGTGCAGGTAGGAAGATGGATGCTTGCTATGAAGACTGATTTTGTCTGCTGGGGAAAAGGAAAAGGATTGTTCTCTTTATATCTTTCATCTGCCTACATGATAAAAGTATTCAACGGGTACCGTGAAAGAAAACCTGTGAATATTATGAAGGTGCAGTCAATTGAACTTAGTTTCCAGGATTGACGTATTCTATCCCAAATGATTTTATCTACCAGTATTTGTCAAAATGATTCTCATTCTCTATCTCATGCAATTTCTTTATGTTTAAGTCATCGTGAATCGATAAGGAATGGGAATAATTGAAAACTACTCGCAGTGAACGCATTCTCTGTTCTCTGGGAAGCATCCAAGGCAGGGGTTCGTATGCTTTTGGAGACGGCTCTGTTATGGACATGGAGTGGACCCGACTCGTCGGGGGTGGTACTTTGCCGACTCGGTGGTGATGGCCCGACCTCTGAGATCCGGGTCTTCGGGCTCGGGCGAGGGGAAGGAGTATCCACATACCACTTCCTAGAGGGAGAGGTATGCAACACTACGAGCCATGCACCAGATCAAGAATCATCCGCGAGGCAACCTGTCATCCAAGAGGATTGAAAATGTGTGGAGACAGGTGTATGCGTGTTTAATCTTAGGACGACGATAGGGTGGAATGGATAACTTTGGCAATGCGTCTCATCAAGTCAAAACTAAGGCAACCGACTACCATGTCGGCTGCATCTATGTGATTGTCGGAAGTCAACTCCTTGTTGGCGGTTATATGATTGTTTTGTGGAATTTAACCCGGGGTGGTCGGATTTTATCTTGATTTTGAGTTGCTGGATGAACCACATGATGATGTTAACCTTTTCAGTTATCATCTCAGATTTGGTATGTCTCTGTCGACTACGGTTGATTCTTTTCGATGAAATTATGTGTGTTTTGTTTTTTTTTGTTTTTTTTGTTTAAGGGATTAGGATGAGTTGTGGTTTCACGCTTGGTTGAGACCGTCCTAGTTGACCGACGTCCGCTTCGTACTTAGGAGATCAGCACCCTAAGGAACGGGCGACGTTCGGGTCCACTTGGCGTTAACCAAGCGTATCTATGCTACAGCGAGCGAGCAAACGCCCTCGGCTGACCTACCTCTGTAATTGCATCTAAAAGCTTTCGCACGTGGGTCAGTAGCTGATAGGGATACGCCCCTAAGGGTGGTGACAGCCCCTTAGGGAAGGAAAGCTTATGCCCCGCGGGAACCTATCATGTCGTAGGGGACCGCGGGATGTACAGCTGGCGCACCCGGCTAGAGCGGCGAAGGAACGACGCGACCGTGCCCGACTCGGCGGCTCGCGGGATTATGTATGCCTCGTTCCTAAGTTGTCTCCTATTTTGTTTTGGTTTGGTTTTAATCCTGCGTGATATAGCCGGGAGGGCCCTCGCTTACGAGGGGGCCGATGCGTTCGACAACGCAATGCACGGTGACACATACACTGTGGCACACACAAGGTGACACAGTCACACAGTAACAAGTACACTGTAACAGAGGCACTATGACACAAACACACACATTATACTCACCTGCAGCTATGGGGGTTGTAGCCGTCGTCACCTCCTACAGCTATCGCTATGCTAAGCTCCTCCCCTCTTGCCTGCTGCGTCCCCAGGCTCGCTGCAGACCTCCTCGCACAAGACGCTGAGACAGCGCCCCGCATGGCATCCGCAGAAAGGGATGAATGGTTGGGCGTTGCCTATGGGGTAGGGCGCTGGCGGCCATAGCCTGGCTGCCTGTGTGCGCAGAGGGGTAAAGGGTGCTGCGTGGGTTATCAAGGGAGAGTGTGGCTAAAGAGAGAAACACACCTGGGTGGAGAAGAGGTCGACATGGGCGCTGACGTCATCACTCGCTGGTTGTCAAGTTGTCTGGTTGCTTTCATGCTGTAGTTGTAGGGACAGGTTGTAGAGTAGATAGGGCGCCTGGCGCCATTCAAGAGAGAAAGCTACATTGGGTTATGCTGTTGGTGTTGCCCGATTGGGCATGGACATTGACTCACGATTCTGCTGTATCGTTCTTAGATGGATGGCTACTTGATCCCACTGGCTATCTGCTCCTGCTTGACTACTTGGACTGCAATTAGATTTGCAATTTGGATTTTTGTGCTTCGTCCACATTCATGTTCCTTACATATTTACTATTATTATTATTATTATTATTATCAGTATTATTATTAGTAGTATTAAGTGCACAGTGACACACTAATGTTGTGGGACACACACGCTACACTCTACCAGCTACGGCGGTTGCCACCTACTACAGCTTTGGCTAAGCTCTCTCCTTCAGCCCACTTCAACCACGGGTATCTGCAGACCACCTTGTACAACAACGCTTCCGCAAGGCTCGCGCGACAAAAATCAATGAATGGCTGGACGTTGCCCCTTGATTTATACTTCTGTTCGCTGCTGGTCCGCCCTTTTCCACGAGGCCCTTATGCACACAGTCCCACATGGCACTTATTGACTGAACTAAGAGGAATTGGGACTGGGTACGACGGAATTGGCAAGGGTGGATTCACCACATGCTCACTTACCTTCGGTCTACTGTGAGCAACGTTTGAGAAGGCCACTTTGGACCTCCCGAAAGTCTGTGGATCCAACTTTTGGTACTGCAGCGGCCACAACCTTGCCTTTCACCGTCACATTGTGATGGACGCACAAACATAGTGAAACATACACGGTGACACTCAGGTGCACAATGATACAAATACACAACGACACATGCACGGTAACGCAGATACTTACAGTGGACACAGACAAATGACAAACACAGTAAAAGGTGAAGGGCGATGCGTGGATAACAAGGGAGAATGCGGGTAGAGAAGAGATCAGCATTGGAATTGACGTCTGGTCGTCAAGTTGTCTGGTGTTTCCATGCTGTAGTTGTAAACTAGGCTGTAGAGTAGATAGGGGGTCAGGCGCCATTCAAAAGTAAGAACTACATTGGGTTATGCTGTTAGTATGGCCGATTAAGCTTGGACGTTGACTCCCGATTCTGTTGTATCATTCTTAAAAGAGATGGCTACTTGGTTCCATTATGCTATCTATTCTTGTATTGGCTACGTGGATTGACCGTGTGATTATGCGAGGTGGAATTCAGTGCTTCGTTTACATTCATGACCCTAGCAACTAATTATTACTATTATTATTATTATCATTATTATTACTATTATCATTAGCAGACTCGTTTCATTCACCCTTCTCCTACATGAGAACAACAACACACGCAGACTGTGGTACACGGTGACACAAAGAGAATGAGACATACGTACAGCAAGGGAGGCAAAGAGAGAGAGAGGGAAGAGACTATAGGTAAAGTTGTGGAGTGAAGTAGGCTGGGGCATTGGAGTTGACATGGGCCTGAGGATTTGAGCTTTGGCTCACTACTTCATTGTATTGCTTTGTTCGGCTGGATGCGCAGAGCTATGATACTGGCTGCTTGTATACAACTATTCAGACGTCTGTGTGATCTCGCAACCCGGGTTTTTATATCATTCGTTTTCATAATCCTTATTATTATTATTATTATTATTGTTATTATTCTTTTATCAGTATCTTATTATTATTATTATTATTGTTATTATTATTATTAATATTATTATTATTAACATTATCATTATTTATATCGTTTGAGATCGCATACTAGAATGGGAATCAGAGTTGGAAAAAGGGGTGCGAGGCAACAGAGCGAGGGAGAGGTGCCAACAAGTATGACGGCTCTTACCTCCTTCATCCTCCTCCGCTTTCCTAGGCCTAAACCCCACATAAGCACATAACCATCTTCAAGCAACATGAGTGAAAATAGTATTTTCAAATGGCTTACTGAGATCAGGAGTCATGCACAAATGACTCATATTCCACACATGATCAGTGACAGGGCGATTGCGGGAGCTCTGCCGGAGTTCAGGCGGAACTCTGGAGGCAGGGAACGCCGAGGTACGTTACTTCGACCCAGTTGTTGTTTCATATAGGCTATCATCCGTAATGATGCTCATAAGGGTTAGGAATTCAGGATCGATAAACCCTTCAAAGGTTAAGGGGTGGACAAAGGTCTTGGATTGCGGGTAGAGAGAAGGTTGGCTGAGTGGAAACTGATTGCTTCTGGGTACATCAATCTTGCTGTGGACATTGATTGAAAGTATGGATACAAGGTATCAACCTCTCACGATCATTTTTTTTATACTCCATCTACACGACGATGGGTACCTTGATTTGAGCTTGCTATAATCAACAGTCATAGATTACACCGATCATTGCTCATTATGCGTTTAATCCAGCATAAGTTTTCAAACTAACAACGATTCAGGGCTCGAATGCCATCGAAAGCGATTACTTGATCTATAGATAAGACTTGTGTGGAGGTAAGAATAGCAGGGAAAGCCTGCCTTAACTCCGATGAGCCTTACGCTTGGTCAGTGATAAGTGCAAGGATCCTTGGACACCTGCCTTATTGAGGGTTAGCCAGTGATAAGAGAAGCAGGAAAATCCTGCATTATCAGTGACTAGTCTGATATAAGAGTAGTGAGGTTTCAGGGACACCTGCCTTATCATTAACCAATCCCACATTCTTTTCAGTGGTAAGAGTAGTAAGGATCCTTGGACACCCGCCTTATTGAGGGCTGGCCAGTGATAACAGTAGCAGGGAAATCCTGCCTTATCAGTGACTAGTCTGATATAAGAGTAGTGAGGTTTCAAGGGCACCTGCCTTATCATTGATCAACCTAACATTCATTCAGTGGTAAGAGTGACAAGGATCCTTGGACACCCGCCTTATTGAGGGCTAGCCAGTGATAAGAGAAGCAGGGAAATCTTACCTTATCAGTGACTAGTCTGATATAAGAGTAGTGAGGTTTCAAGGACACCTGCCTTATCAATAAACATCCTAGCGCTTAGTCAGTGATAAGAATAGCAAGGATCCTTGGACACCCTCCTTATTGAGGGCTAGCCAGTGATAAGAGTAGCAGGGAAATCCTGCCTTATCAGTGATTAGTCCGTTATAAGAGTAGTGAGGTTTCAGGGATACCTGCCTTATTAGTGACTAGCCATAGGATAAACCTACCGCTAAGTGTGCTTTGGCTCACAGGGGCCAATACCTACAAGATTTGCCTTTGTCAAACAAGTTCCAATAACAAGTGGATATATCCTGAATGGTCTGCCATACCACTGCCAACTCTCTCCACAATCTGCATTGTTCAGTCCTAACTAACTATCTCTGATTCTACTGAGAGGGGATAAGTGAGATCTTGCCTCAGAGAGAGACTATTCATTTGTCTGATTTCTTTCCTTGAGATTTTTTTCCACAGGTTGGATTGATGATGTGTTCATGTGTGTTGGGAGAAGGAAGGGAACTCAGACAGGATAATCCAGAAAAGGATAGGAATGAGATAGTGAAAGGGATATGGAGAATTACTGTGACAGTAAAAAGGGGGGGGTGAACTATTATTCACTACCTGAAGCGGAAGGGCAACAGCCCAAACGACTAGTTAAGGATAGGAGTCAGACAGAAAACACAGAGTCTAGAAGGAAACTTTCTAGATCTCAGTTAGGAAGAGAGATGTTAAGTTTCTTTTGGACTTTGTTGTGTCTATAGGTTTCGACACTTCGGAGAACTTACGGGGAATTCGTAAGAACAACAATTATGTTATCATTTGATAACAGGTCGGTATAACTCCGACTCAACTTCCACAAGGCTTGACACCCACACCTAAGACAAGACCTAAGAAGGGAACAGATAAATCTTCCCCCTGTATCTATGCCTAAATTGTCCAAATCACACTCAGGAGTCTTCGAAAATGTGTGGGGCTGGGGTAAAAGGAGTCAGGGTTAGGAAGGAATGTTGTTTTCAAGGGTTTGGGGCGTGAGTGGCATGCTATGAATGGATTAAAGGTTGACGCTTGTAGCACATTTTGTGTTTGCATCTGTATGTGTGTATGTGATGTCTTGCATCTGTATAGGTGTTGGACGTTTGTGTTGTCTTCGGAGTTTGGGATCGTCTGAGATACTCGGGCAAAGGGACACGACAATCGTGAAAGTGAGGTTCACCGCTCAGTCAGCTCCCCTGATTTACATACATATATATATATATATGTATATAAATATACTTGTGAATGGGATCGTAGGCTGGTCGGTACCTAGGAAGTCGTTTTGTCTGGGACTTTTTTTTAGAAGAATGAGAGATTACTAACGGTTTGACTCTGACATTTCCATAAGGTCAACAAAGGGGACATAGAGTCATTGTCATAGGTAGCTAAGCGTGAAAGACTGTCCGAGAAGTCGACCTGATTAGATAGTCGGTCCGGAGAGTTAGCACCTCGGGGTTCGACATATGGGTCAGTCTTAAGGCGTTCTACCGCGCGTATGCCTATGCTACGGCAATCGAAAAAACGCCCTCGTGTGGCCTACCTCTGCGATTGCATGTAAAAGCCTTCGCACGTGGATCAGTAGCTCAGCAGGGATACGCCCACCTAAGGTATGGTGACAGCTCCCGCAGGTGGAGGTATGATGTACCTCGCGGGATCCCTAACCTGTCGTAGGGAGTCGCGAGAGGTATAGCACACGCGCACAGTCGGAGTTGGTATTGCGTAAAGTGACAAAGAAACTCCTGCGTGACACGACCGTGAGGTCCGACACAAAACTACTTTGCTTCTAGGGGAGTGGGACCGCCGCACGCGACAGGTGGTGCCGTTGTCGGGGATCTCGCTTCTAGCCGAGGTCCTTAGTGAACGAACTCGGGTAAGGCAATATCCAGGCAGAACGAAAATTATTAAAAAAATTAGTAATTAACTAAGACTCTAAGTAGAATACGGTAACTTGGATAGCTGGTGACGAATAGTTGTTCCAAATAAATCAGTGTGTAAGATAGGGAGTAAAAGTACTATTATCCTACTTATACTAAGAGTGAACAAATATGGCGCCTAAGGGCCGTGAGATCGAAACTGGTAGAGGAAGAGGCGACAGACAGGGGAAGGCGCCTGAAAGGCCTGTAGACTTGACCAGAGAAAGGGAAAAGTGGAAAGAAGATGATGGACTAGAAGAGAAGGACGAAGGGTTAAGGGCGAGACAGTATCGGGAGGAGAGGCGCATGCATATCCCAGACCCTAACGAAATGGCATATTACTCATATAGGTACGCAAGGCGTTACGGAGAATCCCCACCACGCTTCGAGCTACCTAGTCGCCCGCATCATAGCCCTTACCCTCTGTCTCAAGAGAGGATGCTGACCGTCCTTCCCCCGCCTCACCAAAAAGGACCCCGCAAGGTACCACGTGTACCTGATCCTCCTGTGGTTTCGCAGTTTGCGTCGCCTGATAGGAGGATGTGCCTATCACTTCTAATATTTATATTGTGTAAGCTAGAGATTTGTGGGTTAGTATCTTACTTGTTGTATAAGAAGATTATATAAGGGTCAAAAGTGTCAAAGAAGGTGGCGGAATAAAGAGGGGAAAGTAGTCAGATCCTAGGGTTGAAAGTCTGATGGAAGAATGTGGGCTGGTTTGTGTTGTGAAGTGGGTGAAGTATACCAAAGAAAAGAAGATGGTTTCTGCGCGATATCAAATCACGATCAGAGAGCCCGTGCAAATGAGGCGTGGCCTTATGATGAACCTTTCCAGTCGCGACGATGAGAATGAAGAGACAGGGTATTGTTGGGGGATTTCTGTAGGGGAACAAACTTTCATCTGGATTGAGTCTGGATGGGTTAGAGACGAAAATTGTGCGGTAGAGAGGGTTACCCTGTTCATCGAATCAGAAAATCTGCAAGCTATCATAATAAATTTAGTACTAGGTATTGATCGATCTCTCTCGAGACTATTATGGATAGCAGAGTCAACGCTAGAGTCTAGAAGAAGAGATTCTACTATGAATGAATTTGAGAGGGTCATAGGAACTGTGAGGGTAAGGAAGGCAAGCGAATTTCTTCCGCTAGCAGCATATCTAAGAGGGATCCTCCCCATGTTCATCGTAGATGCAACCTTCGGAGGGAGGACCCGAGTGGAGAGGGCTGCGGAAGCTGCAATGGCAATACCTAAGAGAGAATATCACGCATCTACCCCTCTGCTGGTATACTACATATACCTAGAGATAGGGCATTTGATTGAAGAAAGGGATCGACAAATTATACTATCACGGGTCGAATTGTATGCACGTCAATACGATTCGGCAGATAGGCATGTCTACTGGGAAGAACTGAAGCAGAGGATCCTCGATCAAATAGGAAGGGGTGCTTAGGAAAGACTGAGATAGAGAGTTATCGAGAAATAAAAATTGAGCGGTAACTAAGAAAGGAAATGTTTTTTCTTTGGTTGTTGTAACAGGAATACCGAGATGGCTCCTTTAATATGGTTCGCTGATCGGAGCTTTCTGATCAACCTGTCCGAGTCAAAGGAAGGAGGGGTTAAGATGACATTGCCGAAGAGGACGATAGATCTGGATGAAGAATTGGACTCATGGTGTGGGATACCGATAGGACAAGAAGCCTTCCTTTGGATAGAAACTGGGTGGACCACGAGGGAAAGGCAGGCATTAGTAAAAGTGACACTTTATGTATCGGCCCTTCTCTGGAGGGCGCACGCTATCGATCTTGCGATAGGGGAAAGTCGTCCCGTCTCTAAATACGTATTGATAGCCGGAATGACCCTTGACGCATTTTCAAGGAGAATGTTTTGGGGAGAAGAAGGAGAAGTTATAAAATCAATCGAAGCAAAGTGGGTCGCTGAATTCGTATATCCAACAAGGTACATTAAGGCCACGCTTCCGAGCTTCATAATTGATGAAGCATTTTGGGGGATTGAGAATGTAGAACGAGCAGTACTCGCAGCCCGATCGGTTCCAGAGATGGGCTTCGAATTCGAGGCGTCGGAAGTTGTTTACCGTCTATACATCGAGATGGGACCGAAACTAGAGAGTATGAATTTCTATAACGTACTATGTGTGGTAAACACGTACCTATGCATCTATCGTTTGGAAGACCTCTCGACCTACTGGCGCAATCTCTGCCGGGAAGCATGTATTGAAGAATGTATAGATGAGATCCCTTCCTTATTTGCTATGGTTAGAAGCTTTTGGCACGGGGACTCGGTGTTCCTAGAAGAAATACTCGGTCGAGAGAAAAGGGGTAATATAAAGTCATATAGGGTAAGAACAAGTGACAAGAGCAAAAGATACGTCAAGATAGTGACGGAGAGGGTGAATCAATGGTCGTTTTGTGTGTCTCTTAACAGGGGTCTATGGTCTAGCAGGAACCGAGGAAGAAAAAGGGAAAAGATGAGTGATGCCAGCGCCAATGGAGGGCCGCCAATCATCGCGGCGAAAATCGTCAAGTTACTAGAAAAGAGAACGATAAAAATGTCTAACCTACCGAGAATAGACATCTTCCTTTTCAAGGGGGATAGGGTGACTCATTGGTTGGAACTGCTTGAGCAAATCTTCAACCAGTTGACACCAGCCGAAAAGTTTGCCCAATTGTTCGAGTATGTATGGTGGGAATGCACCTCTGACGTAGAAGAGGTAGTGAGAAAGTCCAAAAATGATTGGGTTGAGTTTAAAAGAGGCATGCAAAAGACGTTTAAGCTAGGAGATGGCTTGCTCACGATTGACCATCTCTATAACATGAACAGAGATGACTTCACCACGATCACGACATTCGCCAACACATTCGAAAAGACAGCCGAGAGGGTCCCGCGACTGTCTGAAGAGATGCAGTGTGTCATATTCTTAGGAAAACTCTCTGGGTATGAGGCGATGGATCTAACCCGAGGGGGAGCCGCCGGGAGGAAGACAACCTGGGAAACCATGTCGGGACGATCCAAGGAACGGATAGTGTACTTGGAGGAGTGTTGAGCAATATGGCAAATGAGATAAAAGAGCTTAGGGAAAGAGTGACACCATCGAAAGTGTTAACAATGACACAACCATTAGGAAAAAGAAGGAAGGAAGAGGAAGATGGAGAGGAAGAGGCAGAAGATGGAGGACCAGAAGGAACAGGCAAACTGACCAAGTGTCAGAGGAAGGCTAAAAATATCGCTATCGAAGGACAAGGGTCGGGAAAAGGACAAGTAACTCAACAAGCAATAGTCCAGTATGGACAGGAGCCGTCAACGAGCACAGTATAACATGGTCAATGTTCCGTGGGTCCGCCTATGGGAGCATGGCCTGGGTACTTCCCGGTAGGGCCATGGCCTACGAAGGGTCCATATCCCATGTTACCCCAGAATCAGAATTTGGGAGGAGACCAAAACACGGGACAACTTCAACTAACAGGGCAAAACCAACCAGGATCGAGTTGCCAGGGTGGCCAAAACCAGAACAGGTCCAAAGGGCAAGGACAAGGACAAGGACGTGGAAGAGGTAGGAATGCTGGTAGGAATCAGGGACCAGGGGAACGAGGAGCAGGAAATAGAGAAAGTGGGTATCAAGGTGGAAACTGAGGACAACTCCAAGGGGGTGCGAATCCGGTAGGGCAAGAATACCAGCAGGGGTATGGTCGTGGTTACGACCAAGGCTATGGAAGGGGGTTTGGTAGAGGAAATGGGTCATGGAACGGACAGGGTTTTGGCAGAGGATGGATAGACTACAGCGAATGCATTTGTACCCACTGTGGAATCAAAGGACATACAATAAAGCGATGCCACTTCGAAAAACTTGACGAGCGCGATGGACTCATAACATCAAACATAGATGGCGAGGTGTTTGACAGAACAGGAAGGCCGATCGAACCTGAGATTCCGGGAGGCACTAGAGAAGAGGCCCTTCGTATAGCCGCGCTAGGTCCTAATGCCCCGGAAATGTTCAGAATGTGGCAAGAAAAGGAAGCATCAGTCGTACGGGTGGAAGATGTAACTGAACTAGAAGAAAAATTGAGCCGGATGGGGATCGAAGGAAGCAAGGAAGACGTACCCCTTGTGGAAGAAGAAGCAGAAGAAGATGACGTTAGGATTAACGTCAGGGACACGTTTGATAGGATGGAGGATCTGGTGAATAAGCCGCGCTAGGTCCCAATGCCCCGGGAATGTTCAGAATGTGGCAAGAAAAGGAAGGACCCCTCGTACGAGTGGAAGATGTAACTGAACTAGAAGAAAAACTGAGCCGGATGGGGATCGAAGGAAGCAAGGAAGACGTACCCCTTGTGGAAGAAGAAGCAGAAGAGGATGACGTTAGGATTAACGTCAGGGACACGTTTGATAGGATGGAGGATCTGGTGAATAAAATGCAAAGGCTGCATTTGAGGCTTTAAGGGATATGTGAAGAAGCGGGGAAAGAAGGGGCTGGGTGCCCGAAAGTATTTACCATAGGACGTGGAGGATCGGGAGATGGGCCAAATGAGCCCAACCCAAGAATGTTGAGGGCCAACATGGCCGCTAAGAACAGTGGGGGTCAAAGAAGCGTAAGAGGAACAATTCCGTTCGCTACAAGAAGACCCGCAGGAGGGAATCCTCCAAAGGAGCAAGCCCAAACTTCCGAGCCTGCAGAGGAAAAACCACCTATCATGGTAGAGGGTGACAAAGATGAGGATGAGAAAATTAGGGAGGAAGAAGAGAGGCAGGCGGAGATCAGAGCTAAGAGAAGGAAAGGTGAAGTTAAAGTAGGAAGGTCCAAAAAGGACGAAGCGCCAAGCAAGAAGAGAAAGTACCAGACTTCGATCGAAGAAGGGGTAGACCTGGAAGGTCTGGTAAATAAGCTACTAGAAGGTCACAACGAATTGCTAAATCTGAAGGAAATTCTAGCTTCGGCTCCTAAGTTAAGAGAAATGGTGCAGGCGAGGTTATCACGCCAGAGAGTGGCCTCGGTCCGGTTAGGGACTTGATTCCCAAAGAGGCAAACTGGAGCATGGCAGAAAGCAAAATGGACTGGAAGTTCGTGGGAACAGGGTCCATTGATGTTATGATAAAGGGGAAGATGTGTTCTGGGATGGTCGACACCGGGGCAGAAATGAACATTATAAACGGGGAGACGACAGTAAAACTAGGACTGGAGGTAAATGAAAACGACTGCGGGTTTCTCAATGGAGCCAGCAGCAAGACCGGGTACAAGGGGGTTGCATCGAATGTGGTGATAGAGATTGAAAGAGTCGAGATACGTACGTGTTTCTACGTCATGCCCAACTTGGATCTCCCAATATGATTGGGCAGGTCATTCATGTGCAGATCTGAGTCGCTCATTATGAACAAGCACGACGGCACCATGTTCGTCATCTTGTGTGATCCTGCCTGTGGGAACTTTGAGGTTATCACCTGTAGGAATACCGGCCCACACAGCTCGAAGAACAGGCTCAATGCCGGATACTGCACATTCGAGGAATCAAAGAATAGGAGGAGAGAACTGGAATGAGAAGAAGGAAAAGAGGAGTCAGATGATGAACAAGCCAAAGGGTTTGTATTAAGTCTAACGAATATCAGTGACGCAGTGGAACTGGTATCGGCCTATAGGATGGTTGATCCGGACGCAGTCAGGGCGCTAGCAGAAAGGATACAAGACGATCTAGAAGGGGAAAGGGTCGATCTCGTTTATCGACCGCCTCCTTCTTCTCAGATAATAGTGCCGCATGCGCCAAATGCTCAAGCTGCCGGTCAGCATTTTTTAGGGGTGGGCTCAAGCAGGGCTCCAAAAGGAGGTACAAGACGATAGATAAGAAGAGTCACCCTGTGTCAGTTCTAGTGAGTCAGGAAGAAGGGGTGTATTATGATCAGGAAAGAGATCTGATACAGCGAATGAGAGAAGGCATCCAGAATGGGCCTTGTCGTATCGACGATGCGACTGAGAAAGAACTGATAATAGGGGAACCTGGGTTTCTGACAAGGCAAGGGGAAGAATTGGTGAAGGAGCTGATACGTGAAAAACATGGGGCATATGCCTTCAACGATGATCAACGTGGGAGGCTGGATATGGACAAGATCGAAATGATCCGCATTTATGCGGTGCCTCATGAACCATGGAATGTCCGAGGAGCTAAGTACCCCAACCCCGAGGATCGCAGAAGGGTGGTAGAGTACCTAGATGGAAAAATCCGTACGGATGTTGCAGGATATTCCAGTGAACCGTATGCGTCTCCATGGTTCTGCTTTGTAAAGCCAAATGGAGTACTCAGATGGGTGCAAGACCTCCAACGACTGAACGCGGTAATCGTAAGGGATGCATGAGGTTTGCCTAATGCAGACCTGTTGTCAGACGCCTGTGCAGAAAGGTCGATTGTCTCACTGATCGACCTCTACTCTGGATATGATCAGTTTTCAGTCTATCCGGCAGACCGTCTCATTACGACTATGCACACGCCAAGGGGATTGGTCCATATGAATGTTGCGCCGCAAGGATGAACCAATGTTGTGGCCATGGTGCAACGAAGCATGATCAGGGTTATGCAGCCAATCAGCCCTCAGATCACTGAGCCATACATACATGATCTTGCAGTTAAGGGCCCGATTGAGAAGGATGAGTCAGAGGTGGCTTCAGGGGTAAGGAGGTTTGTATGGGAACATGTTCAAGGGCTGAGAGAAGTCCTAACATTATTAGAAGAGTACAACCTCACAGCCAGTGGTGTGAAGTCAAGACACTGCGTAAAGGAGGTGACCATTCCAGGATACATTTGCAACGAGCATGGTCGGCGCCCTGATAAGAAGAAGACCAATGAAATCCTAGAATGACCCACTCCCTTCAGAAATTTGGTTGAAGTTCGAAGTTTCCTTGGTACCTGTGGGTTCTGGAGGAGATTCATAGAAAGATTTGCTAGCAAAACAGAGCATCTAAGGAAGCTCGTCCGGAAGGATCAGGAATGGGAATGGGGAAACCATCAAGAAGAAGTGGTGGAGGAATTGAAGAAGGAATTCAGAGAAGGAGGTCTGGTACTAGGGGTACCAGACTTTGATGCGACTATGGAGAGACCCTTCATAGTTGAAACTAGTAAGGAAATGAGGAGAGGAAATCCGATGTGGCATCCGCCTCTCGAATTTATGAGAGAACCCTCCCTGATACTCACACCATTAGAGGAAGAGGACTCTTGGGGCGAGAGAAATACGGAGTGGATGATGGAGTTGGCTCTGACAAAGAACTATAGGATAATGGATGAGCCGCGAACGATCGAAGCAGGAGTCCAACAGGCAGACGAGCAGGTAGCCATGATGGGAAGAATGTACTACCTGACAAATTCGCTGTTACAGGTTCAAGCAAATGATGAGAGAGGAATGATAAAGGTTGATGAGATAATTATTGGGGATGATTATGAAGTTGATGAAGGGAAGGAAGGAGAGTTCGAACAAGAGGAGATCTCAGAGGAATCCAGGGAGGAGGAGTACAATGGATTCTATTTAGAAATGGGGTTGTTCGTCTCAGGAGATAAAAGAGAGAGAGAAGTGAGCGAAAAGACTCTCAGGATGAGATACCACTATATGGTAAGAGGTGGTCATTTGTTCATCAGGGACAAGAGGGTATGTGGGAGGAATCGTCAGATCGACGTAGTAGCCGCATTGCATGATGGGATAGTTGGAGGACATCGGAGTTTCGCGGCTACTTATAAAAAGGCGATGGAACTCTACTACTGGGAAGGAATGTTTGAAATGACACGAAAGTACTGTGAATCGTGTAAGCCCTGTCAAATACGATCGCCTATCAGGCACAAGGAACCTCTGCATCCTAGATATATCAAGGAAGTAGGGGCGGTTGTTCACTTGGATCTACTGACTATGCCACTAGGTCTTGGAGGATATAACTATATATTTAACGCAAGGGACAACCTTAATGGGTTCGTTGATGGCAGGGCGATTAGGAACAAGACCGGGACAACGCTGGCGGATTGCATTAAAGAGTATTATCTCAGATATCCGTTCGTATTGGAATTCACGATGGACAGGGGGTCTGAGTTCACGTGTGGGGAAGTGAAGAAACTGCTCAAGGAATTGGGGGTCATACGTAACTATACGACTCGAGCTCACCCACAGGTTAATGCACCAGTCGAAAGAGGCCATAGTACAATTACTAACTTACTGGCCAAATGGACCAGTGGGAAGCCGAACCTCTGGTCAAAGTTCCTAAGAACAGTGTTCTTTGTGGAGAACATCACTGTAAACAGGACGACCGGGTATGCGCCTGCGTCACTTTGGTATGGGCGTCACGCCACATTCCCAATTGAAAGCTTCCTGAAAACTTGGCGCAGGCAGGACCTGGAAAACAATTTGACTTTGGAAGAACTGCTAGATCTAAGGGCAAGGCAGATCGACGCCATTGAAGAAAGGGTACAGGAAGCGGCCATGAACGTTGCAGACAGCTAGGGAAAGGATAAAGAAAGGTGGGACAAGCTACCTAGAGTGAGACTCGAACCTCTACAAGTTGGCGAGACAGTACTACTCTACGATTCCTCTCTGGAAATGCAGTGGTCGCGAAAATTGGACAAACGGTCACTAGGACCATTCAAAGTCAGGAAGCAGGGACTATGGGGCATATGAGCTAGAAGAGATGGATGAGACTCCAAGGAAGGACTGGGTCTCAGGATCTAGACTGAAGAAGTTCCGAGTCAGAGAAGAGGTAAGCTCAGCTACGATACGGAAAGCTTGGATAAATTGGGGAGGTGTTTAAGCATGCGTATGTGTATCAGTTTCTATGCAGGTATGTATCCAATTGCCCAAGATTATGATCATACATATATGGATACATACATGTATATATATATATGTGTGTGTGTGTATGTTTACATACATGGATGCAAAGGGGTATAAGTGGGGATATGTGTGTGTATATACGCTCATGTATGTATATATGTGTATATATATATATATATGATATATATATATATATATATGTGCGTGTATGGAGTGCCTGATAAAGGAGGGCATTGCCAACTTGTGTTTAACAAATGTTGCCTTGGTGATGATCTGACCCTCGTACCTGTCATTTGCTCCTCTGTGTGCAGGCGTGACCCTTGGAAAGAGGAGGTCATGGCGCAGAGAGGAGCAGTGGCTGGGCTCTCTGGACCTACCTTGAGAAAGGGCGGGCCGAGGAGGGATTAGAGAGTCTTAAGGAGCCTGGAGGAGTTGCCCATTTACAGGGCTGGAGACAGCCTGCGAGTATTCCTGCGAGACCTTGAAGAGTACGCATTCAAGAGAGAATGAGGTGACAGGGAGAAAATTGCGAATGTGATTGGAGCAGGAATGTACAAGAGAAGGATTGAAGGAGTGGTGGCAGGGTGCACGAGGTGGAAAGTATGCAAGGAGAGATTATGGAAGGACATGGGGGCCTTCCAAGGGCTGATGTGGAGGATGACTTAAGGTTTGATGGAACCAATCTGGAGGACTTTATCGAGAGCTTGCAGCTGACCGCTGAGAGAGGCGAGTGGAACAAGGAGGAAAAGAAGAAACAGTTGATCGCAAGATCAAAAAAGAGTGAAAAGGAGGAAGTAAAAGGGATTGTGGAAGGGAGTCGAACCTGGAAGAGAATAACGGTAGAATTGTGGATGACCTACACCCAGGCCAGACAGGATCACACAAGAAAGAGAAGGCTGCAAAAGAAGGGGTTATGGATTGGAAGAGAAATGGCTGAGCCACAAAGGGCAGGAGCATATGATGAAGAGGGAGATGATGTGCCTCTGAAAAGATTGAAGGACAGAGTGAGGATCTCCCCCAAAAGCAGCAACAAGGGATCTGACCAGGAAGAGGGAGGTGAACCAGAGATTAGCATTTTTTTTTTGAAATGCCACTTCACCCAACCCACCCAAAATTTTCTTAGTCCATGCAACCCTTAAAAAAGAAGGAAAAAAAAGGTTTGAAGTTGAGCCAACCCACCCAAGCACTTTTTTTGAATTTTTCCGCCCACGCCCAACCCACCCGCCACCCGTAAAAATGGTTCAGCCAGACCCACCCGCACCCGCAAGAAAATCATTGCCCGCTCGCACCCGGAATGTGGTATCTTTTCACCCGCAGCACGCTGTGCTCGCTATTGTCTATCCCTTCAAACATTTACAGACAATAGGACATTATGACGTGGCATGACAAAATCAAACACGCTCCGAGAGAGAGAGAGAGAGAGAGAGAGAGAGAGAGAGAGAGAGAGAGAGAGAGAGAGAGAGAGAGAGAGAGTTTTGTCTCTCTC
>BFEA01000784.1:470489-491317 GCA_003427395.1 Chara braunii
TCTCTCTCTCTCTCTCTCTCTCTCTCTCTCTCTCTCTCTCTCTCTCTCTCTCTCTCTCTTTTCCCATTCCTTCAAACTCCTTAACCCTTACCTGTTCCCTCTCCCCTTCCTGTCCATGGCGCATAACTAACCTCTCCCCTCACCTGTTACATTGTCAGGGGATGAACGGAAACGAACTTGATCCTCACTTGGTGGGAAGCGAGGGCAAGGGGAGGGCAGACGGTCCCTTGTGCCACCAAAAAGGAAAAGCGCCAGACTATTGTGAAAGTTGAAAGGAGTGCTGTTTTTGTAACAAGGTCAGTTTGACTCAACCATCCTCCCGGAACGCATGACTGAGGCGATCGCATGGCTTGCATGTGGGAAAGGGAAGGGAACTCATAAGGGGAATTGGAGGGCAAAGGCAACTTAGGATTGTGGGAAGGGGCGATGTGTTGACCCCAATGGGGATTGTACTTGGTCATTTGTCTTGTGTGGTCTTGCGCAGGTGAGTAACTAGGGACGATTTGGACGGGGCTGGACCTGCGGATGAGGACTAGGGTGGGAGATTGGCTTAAGCCATGGATGCGGGATGAGTTGCGGCCGGGCGCTTGGGCGGATGGTTGATGCATGGACTTGGTTTGTGTGGAGGTTGCATGGAATGTCTCTCTCATGTGCAATGAGACCCCTGAAAAGACTAAGGGCGGTCTTGGATAGGTGATGCGATGCTAATGGCTCTCGCAAAAAAAATATAGCGGCTAGGGGTCCGGGCGACGCCGCCTTACCCCAAGGATGCCGCCGGGGCTGCCCAGAGCCGCTAGGCTTAGTGAAAAGGTGCGTGGCCCAATGGATGACGCTTGGCCTGTGCACCATAAGAAGATGAGACTTCAATGAACCCCCCTGAATTGCCTGCGTATTGGAAGGAGCAATTGCCTGGTTAGACCTAAATGAATCAAGAAAAAGCCACGAGTGCCCAAAGAGCTACCATCTTGACGCGAGAGCGGAGCTACATCCCCCAATGTAAAGCCCTCTTGCAAAAAGGCCCATCCCCATCCATCTCAAAGCACTAGGTGGGGGTGCCCCTGGGACGAATGACTCGCGCCCTGAGCATGAGCGTGGGCGGGTCGAGCCAACTGGGACCCGCAGCGGGGTCGACCAAGGCTCGAAAGTCCTACAGGGTACGACCCCTACAAAAATGGTGGAGGTGCCGGGTATTGGGTTAAACTGACCCATACGGTCTCGAGGGGGGCCCCGGACGCATGACCGTGAACATAAACATGAAGATAAGGAATATGGATTTGTGTATGCTCTATCCCTTTGAGTGAATCGGATTTGAGGGTGGCTGGGCGCATGGCAAAGCCTGGCCTGGAGGAAGAACATGCATGCTTGCACTTTTGATCAGCCATCTCCCTTGGAGATGACTCTAGTCCTCCTTCCCTTGGACTGATGATCGTCAGGCTGGGGAAGCCCTGGGCAAGCCGCAGGTCGACCCTTCCTCTTCGTGCGAAAGAAGGGCTCCGGTTACCTGGCAGGCGGTTGGGATTCCGGGTCAGTCCGGGTTCCAATGAAAATCCCGCGGCGGAGTGATCCGACTGACCTGGGTGCTTCTCTTCTCCTCTTCGGAGCCCAGCGGGCTACGTGCACCGCACTTAAATGCTTGACGGAACCTCATGTGAACACAAATGGTAATCAAGAAAGAACAATCCTGCCCTATGAACGGACACACAAGCAAAAGATAAGGAAATGAAGGGAGTTGCTAGACTCCAAAAAAAACTAGCTCACCTTTGAAGATGCTCACGAAAAGGAACCAGGCACTATGTATGGAAGTTAGGGGTGAGTGGCACACACTGTCTTGAGTGAAAAGCTGTGAGCAATGGGTAGGAAGCGCTGGGTGCACCAAGGGAAAGGCACTTGTACTATGTGTGTCCCACTTGGGACTTGTGATTGCATGATTGGGATTTCGAGCGTCCTGCCTTTCGGAAGGAAAGGATTGGTTTGCGCCGGCCGGTGCGGGAGCGGAATGGTTGTCCTCTTTGAAGTTCACCGGGTTCCGTGTGTGGGGGTCGGGCCACCGGGCTGTCAGGCTAGGGTTGGTCCCGTCGGCTGATTAGTAGCATTCTCACCCGAGCGGTCCGAGCATGGCTCGATGACCTTGCCCAGGCGGGGTGTGAAACGTCTTCAGGCGGGGCGGCTGCTTGTCGGCAAACGGTAGGGGGACCACTTCATACGGGGCAAGGAAGGAGCCTCGGAGGCGATTAAAAGCTTCTCGTGGCATGGCTTGGGAAAAATTGATTCTTGTCGGACCGATGGAAGTGAATGCCTGGACGGCTGGCTCCAATGGCCTCACCGAGATGTGCGGGGTGATTCCCGAGATTAACGGTGGGTACACGAGTGGCAAGTCGGGATGGGGTATTTTGGGTAAGGAGGAAAGGGCAAATGCCTTGCCGAGACCTGGGTACCGCGCTCGCGACGGTTAAGCTGTGCTTGAGGTATGGGGTAAAGCCCTGCCGATAGTAACAATGGAGAGACCATTTCCAGGGAAGAGGTCGGTGAGGAGATGACCGACCTGTGTGTGACGATTGCCCGAGTTCTATTTTTTGTGCCTCCCTCTGTAAAGTTGCCTGATGAGTGTTGGATGGGGACCGAATTTCTAGTCTATTCTCAACCCCTGCCTAAGTCTGCACGAGTGAGAGAACATGAGGAAAAAGCTGGATAGGAGTCGGAAGAGAGTGAAATCAAGAAAAAAAAAAGGAATGCGAACGGCTGGTGATCGATTGGGGGTATGGTAGGGCAATGGCACTTGGGAAATGAATAAGAAAAGTTAGGAAGACCCGGGTGAGGGGTATGAAAACAACTCTCATCTAGAAAAGGGAAAGGCAAACCATCTGACCATGAGGGGCTGTGTGGTGCTCTCGTGTGGGAAACAGGACAAGCGCCGGGAAAACAAGATGGCGTGATGGTTGTTGTCTCCTGTCTACTCTAGTGGTCCGGAAATGCCTATAGAAGTAAGGGATGGGGTATCTGTTGTTCTTCCGGAAGAAGGGACGTGGACCGACCTAGAACTGGCCTATGAAACCGTGATGCTGGACGAGAAGGACACGTTCCTCTGGATAGAGACAATCTGGACTAAGGTCAGCCTGACGAGACTTTCACCTAGCTTGATGGACCTAGAATTCCGGGGAACAGTGGAAGCTCGAGGATGGGTCTACCTATCACAGGAATTGGAAAATGCAATGGTAGTGGGACCAGTATTGGGCACGACACCGGATCAGCTGTTTAGGCAAGCAGAACGGGAAGTGGTATGGGCAGCATGTCAGAGGGCAAAAATGGAGATGGAAAGGATGGAGGTGCGGCTGGAACTCGGGGACCGGAAAATTATGAGACGCCCTCTTAGGACAATGAGGTGCGTGCTACCCCCGTTTCTGGTGGATGCAGTCTTTGGGACCGGGGATAGACTGAAACGTATATGCCAATCGATGACACGCCTGAGGCTGTACCAATGTGCTAGACAAGACTTCTTTAAACTGTCGGTGGAAACAGGGCCGTTTGAAGGGAACTGGGCGGAAGAATTAGCTGAGGTGTTAAACCTCCTCAGCGCAGACGAAGTCTTTGTTTCTAATCTGGTGTATTGGCAGATAGTTTACCGAAACGTGGCGGCGGGGGAAACCTTCTTGGAAGGGGTGAAAGAGATGTTCCTAGACGAGGAGGAGGATTTCAGTGACGAGGAGGACGGGGACGAGATAGAGGACTAGGACTTCTGAAGGGGGGGGCTTACCTGGGGGAAATGGGTTGTCGACTATGTGCAGGTAGGGAGCGATGGCCCGGGAACTCGAACTATGGGGCTGCACATGAGAACCAAGACGAGTCGGAAGGGGAGTAGAGATGTCAATACCGCCGAGCAATGAATGGAAGGCGACCACATGTGATTGGCGGGGGTATGAGATTGTGTCGGAGCTATCGTACCTATGGATAAAGCGCGTCTGGAACCCGTTGAGGGAAGAGGAAGGATGGGAAGAGATTGCGGAAGGAAGAGTGGAATCAGTCGGGACGATCGTTCTCTCCGAGCAAGGTTGGCACCTGTTCTGCACAACGCTCGAGGCAGGACAGAACCCAATGTGGCTTCTAGGGGACGCTGAGGCAAGGGCTCGGCAGGCGAGGGAAAAGTTTGCTAACAAAGGTTGGGATACGGTCAGCAGTAGAGTTGTGATGGGAGGATGGAAAGAAACCGCCGGGTGCCCGAATCAAGACTTGGGTGCCCGAATTCGTGGCGGACTGGTTTGGGGGTTTTGATCACGTAACAGAGGTAGCCGACGCAATGGAGCGAATACACGTAAACTGCGCATGGCTGGCGGGGGAATTCTATAGGACGTCCTTGAAATATGGGCCCTTCCATGGCGATAGAGCCCGGGAGGTCCTTATCATTTTGGATATTGAAAGGAATGACCGGCAGGAGGTGGCCCCGGAAACTAGGGAGGCCATAATCCGTCGTGAGGTAGCAGCAACACCTTGCTATGTGGATGATGTGTTCAAACTGTTCGAGGTACTGTGGTTCGACTAAAAGCGGGAAAGCTGTGTGGCCAGGCAAATATGGAAAAAGTTGCTAAGATAAGGGAATAGGATGTCTGGCCATTGTAGGGTTCGGGGCGGATCACGAGTCAGGAGATTCAAAGGCGAGCGCGTGATGGCGCGAAGAAGGACGTTCCTCGAGGAACGCCCCTTGGGCATTGAACCACCTAGGGAAGTACCAGGTGGGGTAGAGGTTAGCTTGCCGGCGGCAAGTGAAGGCTGGCACCACGTGGCAGATTGGGTCGGGGTCGAGCTTGCGGAAAATATGGTCTACTTGGTGACGAAAGTTGAGTGGCGTGCGGATGAGAATGGGGAATGGAACCCGGACCCGCGGGGGCATGTGCGTGCAGAAGGACGGCTGTATGTATCAGAGGTTGGGTGGAGGGAGTTCGGGGTTCGACTGGCATCAAGAGAAGACCCGTTGAGCATGTTTGAAGGGGCATGGCAGTTAGTATGGCGAGCGGGATTTGAGTTCGCAGATCCGGGGGTTGACGATGTAACAGCGGACCTTAGGGTAGCCATGGTCGGGAGTTTTGAATTGCCCAATGAAAATGTACGAATGAGGCTGCCGCCCTTCCTGCTGGAAAGGTTGGGCGGTCTGGGACTTGTTAGACGAGCGGTAGCCGACCTCGCAAGCTTGACATACGAAGAGGCAATGGTACATCGAGAATACTATCGGGCCTTCCTAGAAATGAGCCCGTTTAGTGGAGAGCAGAAGTATGAGGTGTTGCGCATCCTGTGTGCCGTGTTTAGCACCAGGCCGAGGGCTCCGGTCGTGGGAAGTGAGGTCCTGTGGGGAGTCATCCGATGGGAGATAAGTCAAGGGATGGTGTACGTAGATGATCTGTACCGATTGTATGAGCCGATGGACGTAGGGACAGACCAATAAAAGAGGTCAAGGAAAGAAAAGGAAGGTTCAAGCTAGAAACCGGGGAGTGTTCGGGCGGAAGCTGAAGATTAAATGAAATAAGTAAAACCGCTTGCTGTTTAAACTATGCAGGGGATTACTAAGTCAAAAATGGCGATGGGACGCGCCCGGATGCTGCGACGGTTCACACACCCGCGGCCACCCACGGAAAGTGGAGGCGGATGGGAGGTATCGCTCCCAGCGAGCTACATGATCCAAGGATTGGACATCGAATGGAGGGCCGTGACCCTGGGAAGAGGACAGACGTTCATGATGGTGGAATGTTTGTGGGATGATATGAGGATTAACAGGGGACCGGGAGACGATCTATACACCGACCTTAGGGTAACGGGGACCAGATACTTGCCGGAACTTGGATGGCACATGCTAGGAACGGAATTAGCACTAGGTCACGGGTTGCTACCGATCTTCCAGAGGGCTACTAGGGTGTTGAACAGGGTGGGCCAGGAAGTGTGGGGGAGAAGAAACGTGGGATTAAGAACCCGGGTGGAGGTCGGAGGGTGGCGAGAGTTTTAGGCCCCAATGACCGGGTTGAGGTGTCGAGTACCCCGTTTCATGGTGGATTTGGTATTCGGTAGCCTCAAGAGAGCTAGGGACCTGGTGGACTCGACCATGGTCTGGATCCACCTCTTCCGGCCACAAACAACGAGCATGTTCTACGATGTGTCGGTCAGACATGGGCCGTTCTGGGGGAATCAGGTCTGGGAACTACTCAAATTACTCGAGATCTTGATATTCGGATTGCCCCACCTGTTGTTTGAAGAATATGAGCCAATAATTATCTGGGAAATAGAGATGGGGGAAAATTACCTTGCTGGGGTGGCCGACCTGTTCGAAGAACCGGATGAGCAAGGCAGGCTTGAGGGACCAGCATGAGAGAACGCGTCAGAAAGAAATAGGGAAATTAAGGATGGGTACTAAGATAAGTAGGCGGCCATCAGTGAATGGAGGGGGCAGTGGTTGGAGTTTCGTCCGACCCGATAGCGCGGCAAGGAGGAACTAGGAAGACCACCCGCAAGTGAAAACTCTGGGGCATTTGGAGGTCGAAAAGCCAAAAGGGCCACCCTCGATAAGGAGGTCACTGGGCTCAAACACCGCCCTAAGAGCCAAAGCGCGACAGTGATAAAATGCCAAGCAGCGGCGGCAAGTCCCCCGGCGGGAGAAAAAACCGAAGGACGCCCTGGGAAAGAAAAGTTAGGAAAGTCGGGCCGATTAATATAAGACGCAAAAAAAAAAAAAACATGGGAATAGGCGGGTTTTAGGACCGGGACTAGGGCAGTTATGAACAACCGACCACTTTTTCGCAAAAAAAATTTTCATGTGCAGGCTAGGTAAAGAAATGGCGACTGAGGAAGGGATCGATGACCAGCAGAGCGGAGGGAATCAGGGCACGAATGGGGATGGGGAACGAAACGAGGGATCAACCAGGGATCGAGAGTCAGCCAAACTGGAAGGAACCCGAGAAGACGGAAAGGACGCCTCAATTGGAGAAAGCTCGGGGAAAGCTGGGGGTAGCAAAAAGGGACCTCAGGAAAACAGGGAAGGGGGAAACGATATGAGAACAAGCCCTCGGAACTCAGCAGGAGCCACCCCTAAAAAGACAAAAGTCTCGGATGCCAGCCGTAAATTGGCAGAGAGAGAAAAACAGACAGCAGAATTTAAGGCAAGGCTTATCGAGCAGATGATGGTCGAGGATGAGGAGGACCCCCAGGGCGCAGGGTCACGAGAGGGACGCAGGGCCGGTCAGGACGAGACCAGGTATGAGGAGAAGGATAATAGCCACAAAGGAACGCCTAGCAAGAAGGGGAAGGACAAGAACGACCCCCCAGCGGAGGGGATGAAAAACGCTATGACCCCGCCTGCCATCGACAGCAGCACTAGCCGACTGCCCGCCACGCCGAAAGTAACGGGGGCGTGCGACGGACTCTGGAACCTTAGGGAAAGGGTGCTAGGATGGTTTGACCCAGAGGAACGCCGAAAACCAGGGAGAAGCAGAGGGAAAGCAAGGAGGGAGAAGGGACTAGTGCAGTTGGGGAAGGGGGTAGCTCCGAAGGTGGGCTCAAGAAGATAGTCACCACCCTCACCCGGTCACTGAGCAAAAACCAGGGGTACCTCGCAGATGCAAAGAAGAAACTCACGTTCGACGGGGCAAACATTACGGAGTTTCTGATAGACTATGAGAACCTAGCAGCCTTACTGAAATGGACGATAGAGGAAAAGATTGAGCACCTAGGGCAACACGTGTCGCTAAGCTTGGGAAGGGACATTATGGCCATCGTCGCCTCCAGTGGATCCTGGAAAGAAACTAGGAATGAGATGATGAGGAAATATCGGAAGACAGAAAAAATGGCAGCAGAGGCCGAATTAGCCGCAGTCAAGAGGAAAAACTATGCGACTTACAACGATTTCCTAAGGGCATTTATGTTAGTGACGTTGCGAATTCCCGGGGTAACGGACCGCATAATGAGTAAATACTTCCTCAGGCAGTTCTCCGAGTTTGACAAGGATAAGATTCTGTCAGCATACCAGCAGACCAGTAAGTTCGAGTACACGAGAGATGTGGACTTCAACACCGTAACAGACCTTGCGGAAAAGACAGTGGTCACCGAGACACTAGCCCTGCTTAAGGAACTGGAGGTCATAGATCTGACCGGGAAGACAGGGGATAAGGTCAAGAAGGGGATAGAGAGCGTGCACGAATGGGTGCACGAGGTTGACAGCAAGATGGACAGAATGGAAAATGCGTTGTTAGTAATGCAGGCGCAAGTGTCCAGRCCCGCCCTCCCGCCCCAAGAGGCCGTGGTTCCAGCAGCTGTAGCAAACCGGGGGTTTGGCAGGAGGGACCCGACCAACGAACAATGCAAGTATTGCACCATGATCGGGCATTTCGTTCGGGCCTGTCCGAGGCTCAATCACGATATCGAGTGGCAGAGGTGCAGTAGGTCCCTCAAAGGCGAGATCCTCGGACCCAGGGGGGAGCGTGTCAATTGGAACTCGTCAGGAGGGATGCGGCGAGCCGTCATCCTCCTGAATAACTTAGAGATAGCTGCCGTATAAGCAGAGCCAATAGCCGACATTGTCTGGGACCAGCCAAGGGGACGGGGACCACAGGCCAATTTTATCCTAGAAGGCAATGGCCAGGATAGGGTAAATATCACCACTCGCCGGACCGACGCAGAAAATAAGCTTATTCAAGATACAGTAATGGAGGAACTCGCAGGGACTAGCACGGGCCAGCAAGAGACCGAAGTCGGGGAACAAGAGAAGGTCTATGGGAAGCCAAGGGAGGACGAACCGGTAGACAAGTCTACGGCCGCAAAAAAGAAGTTCAGGTATCAAATTCCGATCCCGACTTGGCCAGAAATCGATGGCACCTTGAGTAAGCTACTGGGTACCATGGTATCGGTGTCTTTTCAGACCATGCTGCAAGCCAGCCCAAGGCTGCTTAAAGGACTCACGCAGTTGCTAACGCGTAAGCGCGTAGAGATAGAGGAGGCCCCGGAACTGCAAGAGCAGGACACGGTGGAGGCCGAGGCACCGCAAGGATTCTCCAACCTCCAAAGCATTCCAGGGGGCCTGGGAGATATGAAGAAAGCCTTCGCAGATCTCCGCCTAAGCCTACCGGATCGTGAAGGTGGCGAAGTCATGAGGGCACCACCCGGGACAAAGCTTAGCTTTCATGCACTACCAGTTGGGAAACTTAAAGTTCAAATCGGAACTCACCACACTGACGCGTTAGTGGACGGCGGAGCAGAAATTACCCTCATATGACAAGATTTTGCAACAGTCATGGGGTGCAAGGTAAACAAGGAAGTAGCAGGGAGTATCCGGGGAGCCGTTGGCGAAATTCCTTTCACAGGGTATGTCACCAAATGTGCAGTCAGGACGGGAATCCGAGAATCCATCTGGTCCTTTCAGCGGATGACCGCGATGGAGGAAATGGATCACGACGTAATCCTCGGGAGACAGTGGTGCGCCAATGTGGAAATGATAGGAATGCACCTGCACGACGGCACATACATGGTAAACATTGAGGACCCAGTGACCGGCCGCGGGGAACTCCTCCAACTTCTTGGGACCGGAGGGGACCTTCCGAAGGGCAAATTGGCAACCTGGTCTCCAACATTCGAAGAAAGTGCGCGGAAGGGGGCATTCGCACGAATGGAAGGCATGAGGGAAAGAGTAGAAATTATGATCGAGGAGGCTTTTAGTAAAAAGGAATGGATCAAGATGGGTCTGCCCGTAAAAAAGAGGAGGCCAGAGGACGAGCCTCTGGGGGTTATGGTGGCGGAAAAGGAGCAGGAAGTTGAACTCGGGGCCAGCCTGCCCAAGCCAAAGGAAGGTCGTAACGAGCCCCACGAGCTAGCGCTCGAAATCCCAGACCTGTTGCAACTTGTTAAGGCAATCAGGTACCACAAGGTGGGAGTGGACCCGGCAGGGCTTGCCAAGTTTGAGGATGAGGTTCGAAAAGGCTACTGCCTGAATGGGAAGATAGTTAGCATTCAGCCCCGTATCATGGAAATAGCAAGGCCAATCCCGATTGTTCATTTTTTAGGAGAACGATCCCAGAAGGCAGTGTGCGAAAATACAAACCCGTAGGAAAGAAGGCCAAGCCGGTCTCGATCCTAGTAGAAACATCAAAGGAAGAGGCCATGGAAAAAGAGGAGGAGATCCTACGGGTTATAAGGGAGAGACGCGCAATGGAAGGGCATCGCATACCAGACGAGGTAGCAGATACCATGAAAATAGGAGTGGAAGGGTTTCTAACAGCGGAAGAAACTCAGTTGATAAAAAAGTCATGCCAGGAGTTTCATTTAGCCTTCGCCTTCAACGATCATCAGAAAGGGCGATTGGACGCAAAGCTAGTTCCCCCTGTCAGGATCCACACCGTACAGCACGAGTGTTGGAATGATAAAGGGCCCGCCTATGAGTTTGGGATAGCAGCGGAGGTCACCGACCTGCTTAGAGCTAAGATAGATTCTTTCGTGGTTGAACCCACCGCATCCCCCTACGAGAACAAGTGGTTCGTGTTCAGGAAGCCCAATAAGACGCTCAGGTGGATCCAGGACCTGCAAAAGCTCAATGCGGTAACAATTAGGGACGCAGGCTCGCTTCCACAGGCCGACTTGTTGGCAGAATCCCATGCGGGGCGGAGTATTTACTCCCTGGTAGACTTGTACTTAGGATATGATCAGTTGCCGCTCGATGCGAGGGATAGATCGTACACTGCAATGCACACCCCCGTAGGGCAGCTGCAGATGCAAGTGACCGCTATGGGGTTTACAAATGCGGTAGCAGAGGCGCAGAGAAGGATGCTCGCCGTCGCAGGGGATATATTTCCGGAAAAGTGTGAACCGTATATAGATGATAATCCCGTAAAAGGCGCAAGGTACAAGGACGAGACGGAGATCGAGCCGGGCGTACGAAAGTTTGTCTGGGACCACCTGTAGGATATTAAGGACCTACTCCAGCGATTCCTTGTTTACAATATTACTGCGAGCGGACCCAAGAGCATCCTGGCCGTCCCGGAAGTAACCATACTGGGATTTCGTTGCGGAGCTTACGGGAGGAGACCCGACCCAGCAAAGACGGATAAGATCTCCCAATGGCCGACACCCCTGCGTACCACGACGAAAGTACGAGCCTTCCTAGGGGTGGTGGGGTTCTGGAGGATCTTCATCAGAGGATTTACAAAGATAGCAGAGCCCATCCGCGCAATGATTAGGGAAGGCGGCACCATGGATTGGACCGAGGATAGGGAAGCGGCGGCCCAAATCCTGAAAGACATCCTATCGTCCGACCAGGTCACTCTAGCAGCACCCTGCTTCAATGACGAGGTAGGACGACCCTTCATCTTAGAAACAAACGGGGGACCACTGGCAGTTGGAGGAGTGTTGATACAGAGAAGCGAGGAGGGCAAAGAAAGACCAATCAGATCTGAAAGTAGGACCCTGAATTCAGCAGAACGACGGTATTCGCAGTTTAAGAAGGAGGTCTTAGCAATCTTACATTGTCTCAAGACCTTCCAGGCATACCTGTTCGGAAGCCGATTTATCCTAAGGATCGATCCCACCAACGTGGCCGGAACCCTAAAGAACTACAAGCCTATAGATCAGACCGTTGGCAGATGGATAGGCTTCATATGGCAATTCGACTATAAGGTCGAGCGAATTGCAGGGCTTCGAAATAGGGCAGATGGGTTGAGCAGGGTTTGCATCACGCCAGAAGGAGTAGAGGACGTGGAATCAATTGACGCCTTCCTGGAGTACGAAGGAGGGACCCTTGTTGTGGATAATGAGATGGCAGATCCAGCAATTACAACAGGTCAGTTGTTGATTCATACCTTGGAAAAAGGCGCGCCCCCAGTAGTTGCAGAACTCAGGGAAGGACCAGTCACCTCGGTCGGGCGCAAGGAGGAAAAGGACTCGTGGGGAGCAGAAGTAGGGGCCAGAGAGGAATTGATGGCAATGACCGTGGAGGGGGGACGAGACGCCGTGATGACGTTGGCCGAAGCTTGGGCGCAAAAAGAGTGTCAGTACGTAGTCAACCTCACTCGGGAGGAACAGGGTACAGATCAGAAGGAACATGAGTTCTTCCTCATACAGATGTACGAGGGCGTCTTTAAAGAAATCGGTATGTTGCTTGTAGGGAACAAACAACCCATGGAAGTCAGTCCCAAGGCAAGGGAGGAAGTCGAAAAGTATGTCATAAGAAATGCCCACCTGTTTAAGAAAGAGGAAGGGATGACACCTAGACGCGTCATTTGTGGGAGGTCTAGGCAGCTGGACGTAATTCAGGCAATGCATGATGGGCTAGGTGGGGGTCACCGGTCGTCAAAGGGGACATTGGCAAAGATCGTGCCCCTGTACTTTTGACCAGGGATGGCAGGCATGGTCGCAACGTATTGTCAGACGTGTCTGATATGTCAAGAGAGGAGCGTCGTACGAGTTTACGAGTCCCTTAGACCCACCCGGGTACTGGGACCCGGACACCTGGTTCACCTCGACCTTGTCGTTATGCCCGTATCAACGGATGGGCTTAGATACATCCTGGATGCAAGAGATAATCTCAGTGGCTATGTAGAAGCCCTAGCTCTCAACAAGAAGACGGGGAAACAAGTGGCCGACTGGGTGGAAGATTTTTACCTAAGGCACCCCTTCGTGCGCAGGTTTATAGCAGACAATGGGACAAAATTCGTTAACCAGGAAGTGTTGAACAGGCTTAAGACACTGTGTGTACCGATCAAGATCACCGAGCCCTACCATCCCGAGGCAAATGCACCAGTAGAAAGGGGTCACCGGACTTTGAATGTATTCCAGCAGAACTCTGGTATGGAAGGAAGATCGATTTTTCGATAGAAGCGTTGGTCCCTACCTGGAACAGGCTATATGACGACCCACACTTGCGCACGAAAGAGTTAATCACCGCACGTTGTCAGCAAGTCGCCAGAAATGAGGAGGCACTCGAGGAAGTAGTCAATCGTGTGACGGATAGCCGAATGAGGGATAAAGCAAGATGGGACCAGGTCAAGAACATTCGGAAGGAGCCACTCCAGGTGGGGGAAAAGGTGCTAGTTAGGAACTCGGCTCTTGAAAGCACATGGTCCGGGCAGCTGGGAAAAAAATTCAAAGGGCCTTACAGGATCGCTAAGCAGGTGGGACTGAACACATTCGAACTTGAGGATCTCGATGGTACTAGCATAAGAGGGTCATTTCCGGGACAGAGACTGGTCAGATTTTTTAGCAGGGATCCGGTGGAACAGTGGCTACAAGAGGCTCAGGACAGGGAAACTGGGGAATTGACAGCCTGAAAGGCAGGCAGCTGGCTATAAGTTATGGACCGCCTCCCTGTGGATGTGATCATGACCACAGGGATTGTTCGTTTGTGTGTCTTGACTTTTGTGGAACGTGTGGAGACTGCCTGGGCTGACTGAGACTGGGCCTGGGAGAGTGTATTATAGTGTTTGTGGGGTAACGCTGGGGACCGTCTACACAAGGTATTTATGTGCTGGGACAATGTACCATAATTTTTGTGGGGTGATGCTGTGGGCTGCCTACATGGGACACCTATGTGTTGGGACACTGTGTCGAGGGTTCTAAGGGATAATGGGGCTACCAACTATATGGGGGCAAGCAAGAGTTCTAGGGAAGCTTCCAAAGCCGCAAATGGGAGTGGAAGGGAATGCGTGTGTATGAGGGGTACCGTGATTGTTATGTATGAACAGGGTCAGGCAAGAAGAAGAAAGACAGCAAGAAAACAAAAAAAATGGAGTTTGGGAATGAAAATGACAGCAATGCAATTAACAGGCCGGAAGAAGGACAGTCGTCAAGGCAAGCTGGACAGTCAAGCTCCAGGAAAAGGAAGTTGTATGTGGGGTTCGATCACAACCTAGTTGTGAACAGGGGGCGCAGAAAGCAAGGAACCAGGGGACCATCGCCGCTAAGGGAAGGAGAGCCAATAGAATTGTCATCAGACAGTGACCCTAGTAGCAAGGAAGAGGGAAACCCGAAAAAAAGGCAAAGGCTGGAGGAGGGGAACCCAGAAGAGGGACAACGACCGGGAGAGGACGAGCCCGTTGAGTTTATCGACCTCACCACCGACGAGGAGGAAGATGAGGTAACAACGCCCACAAGGGAAAAACGGGGAAGAGGGGAGCAACCGGGTGAGAAAAAGGACAAATGGATAGAAGAGTTCGGATCTGAGTTCAGCGATTGGTTTGATCAATGGGGGACTATCTTGCGATATCAGTGGATTATGAAGGCGAGGGAAAAGCTGGGCAGGGGAGAGGATCTATCCCCAACAACCTTCTTCACAGAACGGACACTCCTCCAGTTTCAAGGAATAAAGAGGCAAATGGAGCAGGAAATGGAGGATCGCGCAAGGAGGGAGGCTCAACGCAGGCCACTTGGACGATAGAGGCACAACAGTCGTAATAAGGAATAGCTAGGAGTTGGGAGGGTTTGGTCCCTGGGCAGTCAGAGCTGCCATTTTGGACTTCGCATTTGAACTCTTTTTGTGAATGAATTTTCTAAGCTCGAAGTGACTAAGGACTGGGTAGTCAGCGCTACTTCGTACGAATGGCTGCTTCTTCAGGGAAAGGCATGAGGGTTTTTGCACTTAGAATAAAATTATGGATGGCTGGGTAGGTTAAGGGAACGAAAAAAGGGAAAACAGCGGGGATCTGGACGAAGACGAGTCTGTAATATTGTCTTTGCATTCGAACTCTGTCTCCTTATTTTTCCTTGTAAGGACTGCAATGAAACTACTTTTTGGATCGAGGGAGCTAGTAGAGGGTGGGTGATCAGGGCTACTTTGTATAAGTACTCCCTCCGTTTGGGAAATATGAGTTGTTTGGGTAGTAAGAAAGGGATTGGGGGTTGGTTGACTTTATGGGCAGCGGCATGTGAACTCTTGAACGTTGGAAGAAACATTCATGACGAAAGTTTTTCCCTTGAGTTATGTATCTATGATTGAATGAGTCGCTCCACGAGTCCTTGTGAGAGGTTAGGGGACCTATGGGTAGAGAGGCACTCTTTCCCCTAGGAGCTTAATCCAACCTACCCCAGGCAATCCCATAGCATTGAGAAGCATATGAGAAGTCAGAAAAGTGGCAGGGAAACATTGAAATGATGCAACACCCCTTGCAATGGTTGAACGGCCGAGCGGGCTAGTGCTGTTTGGGGCCGCGAGCCTCAACTTGGGTACTAGACGCTAAGTCGGATGTATGGATGGATGTAAGAATGACAAAAGACATGTGGGAAAGGAAGGAGCATGTGTAAAAACCTAAGACGATGGCCGCCCTCTAACCCCCGAGACGAGATAGGATCCGTGTCCTCGAGGCTCACCCCGCGGACGCTAACATTGCAATGGACAAGGATGACCCTAATCAGGCTGCCCAATTGAAATGGATAAGGATGGTCCTAACCAGGCTGTTCGATTGCAATGGATAAGAATGGCCTAACCAGGCTGTTCGACTTGGAAATGGAAAGAACGACCCTAACTAGGTTGTTCGGAATGGCCCCTGACAAGGGTCATTCTTTGGAAATGGCACTGGGGTCTCCTTGCATGTGATGCATGGAACTGGAAGAGCGGAACTTTGGAAAAGAGATTGGAAGAGCTGAGCCTTGGAAAAGACATTGAAAGAGATATTGGACTCAGCCGTAGAAGGGATATTGCATTGAGCATTGGACCGAGAATGAGCACTGAACTGAGATTGAGCCTGGGAATGAGACTGAGCATCGAAATTGAATTGAGCATTGGAAAAGGCATTGCATAAACAGGGGACCCTAGGCAACTGGAAATGGACCTGGAAAGAGCCTTGAAATGGAATTTCTCTTTTCTTCTAGTCTTTGGCCTCAGCAAGAGGGGGATACCGGCGCATGCACCGCGACCCCAAAGACCTCTATCTCCTTGAGGGAAAAAGTCTCAGCACGACCTGTTCCTCTTGTAAGAGGATGAGAGTTAAAGGACTAAGGCACCTACCACTTGGATCGGTGCGGGACGTCCGGAACCACCTCCGACAATGAGCTCTAGCCGGGGAGTTCCAACTGCGCCTCCTGTTGAATGCCTAAACGTCAAAGGGCAAGAGAGCCAAATGGGCAGGAAAACCATTCTCATCTAGTCTATTTTGCTACTCTCCAACCACACGCCATGTCATAGAGGGGTGGCATGGCCGTTTGGGTCGGACCACGGTTGCGCGCGCTAAGTTGGGCAGCACTGTCCAAGGGGAGAGGCGGGCGAGGTACCGGGTGGAGTCCGCCACCACCACGGGGCATTGACACTGCCCTGCCGGAACATTACAACCGTTTCGGGACTAATTGCGAGGACTTCGTAACTGCACTCACGGACTGGTCGAGAGCCCCAACTCTCTTGAAAGGAAGAGGCCGGAATCCAGAAAATTACCACTCGGGAGGGACGATTCGCGAGGAACACTCTTACGGCTATGCGAGGCCCTGGCAGGCTTGGATTGGACCTACCTGGCAGACTTGAGGAGGAACCTTGGTATTGGTGCTCGCCATGTAAGAGAAGAATGGTCGGACCGGGTAGAAGGATGAGGCGTCGTATGCTCGGGAAGAACTGATCACTCTTCCTTTTGTGAAGCGGATGGGCTTGTGTCCTTGACTTGCGGTCGGCGGGCCAAAGGACTGCGTACCTCCGAGTGAGAACCAGTCGCGCGATGGGGACATCGAGTTTTGAGTGGGGGGAAGGTGTGCCATCCACCAATGAATACGCATGAAAATAAGACTTGTAATTGATTTTGCATGAGCTTGGGAAAGAGGGGTCTGTCAAGATGGACGGGACAGAAAAAGATTGTAATTAACTTTGTGTAGGCCTGAGAAAAGGCGGCCTGGCAAGATGCCAACGCAGAAAGGACTTGAGCAAGCAACATGGTATGAACTGGAACTGGCAGACTAAGAGTTGGCTGTGTAATCGCCTCGTATAAGCTTGAAAAGATGAGAAGTGGCTAAGGGGTGAACCAAGCATTGGACATGAAAAGTCAATTGAGGAAAGGGCAAGAAAGGGCAGAGGATGATATGCATGCGGGATTGGCAGAACCTAAGAAAGGCCGGGAGGAACGACCCGGGAAGAATGCATGTGGATTTGACTATGTCTGAGCTTCGGGGAAAGGAAAAATTGTATTGAAAATGAGTGGATGTCCTAAGAGTAATGCATGAGACAAAGCTAAAATGATTTTTGCTCGAGAATGTTTTCTCAATGAAATGGGAAGATAGATTTGAGATTACGAATGCAGCCTTCAAGACATTGTCGAGAGCGAGAATAACGTACAATGAAAAACTAGCTGCAGGGCATGTCTGTGGTCAGAACCCTCCAAGGGGCGATGCTAGTCAACTTGATAAGGAAAAGAGACATCAAGCTGCTTAAGCTCCTTGACGTGTTGCTAACTCGCACCTGGAGGAAGCCATGGCGAATGATCCTTGAGACATTCGCCGCCAAAATCTTCCTCTTACCGCGGTCCCTGGGGAGGGTGATGGGCTCGTCGTCCTCTCTTTTGTGGGATGATACCGGCGGTTGTTGGGAAGCTCTTGGGTATTTGGGAGTTCCAGTGAGAAAGAGATACAGCTGTGAGACGGACGTTGATGCACAAAGAGTGTCACGCGCCCGTTACAAAGACATTATTGAGCTTGGGGACGTTACGCAATTCAAAGGAAACCTGAAACAAAACCTTGATCCCTCCATACCCTCCCCCGCCCCAAGGGCGGAAACTTAAAGAAGGACCCGAGAAAAGAGTGGGAAAGACAAAAAGAACCCTGGCAAGCTAACTACCCATCCCACCCCACCTCTCTTCCCTATCTGTCTATCACTCCAAAATTCCTACTGACTTTGGATTGGTGCGCGATGAGGACATCGTGAATGAGTGGCGGGAATATGTCGGGACAAGTGAGTCCCGATTGACTTCCCGTCACTCGAGAGACTGTATATGACCAATTTGTGCACGACAGAGAAAACCGGAGGCAGGAATGCCGGAAAGAGCGGAAGCATGGGCACAGACAGTAGGAAGCCAGAGGCTGCCCAGAGTCGTCGGTGCCGCCAGACTAGAAATGGGTTGGCTAAGTAAAAAGTGGCAAAAGGACTGTGAGAGAATAGCAGGGGCGACTCCTTCCCCAAGGACGGAGAAGGACCGCCGGGAAGTCGGTAGCAACATAGGAGGGGTGCAACAAGGGAAGGAAGGAAGTGGGAAGGGATAGGACGCAAGGCGCTGACGCGACGCGGCGGCAGGAGGGCCAAGGGGACCGCAGGGTAGGTGGGAGTCGGCACCCGGAACGGAATAGCATGTGGGACGCAATAGGAGTAGGGAGCGGAGGTCGTTGTAAGGCGGAAGGACGTCAGGAGCACCTAGGAAAGACGTGGTACAGGTGGGGCAGGAGTGTCGGGGACCACATGGGATCGAAGGACGGGGCGGTACCAGCAGGGCAAAGTACCGGGAGCCGCGTGAGACCAAGGGAAAGACGTAATGCAGGCGGACCGAAGTGCCAGGGACCGCGGGGGCCCAGACAAAATGGCGGCACCAACGGAACCACTATCAAGATGGGTATCGACGGTATAAAGTGTCGGGAGCCGCCGGCGGGGCTGAAGGTCGGAGCCATCGGCGAAATAATCGGCGACCAGCCCAAGGAGGAGGGCGCGCGAGAGCGGGTCGTCAACCAGGATGACGCCGGAAAAAGGGGAGGGGCCAGGAACAATAAGAAAAAAAGGAGAAGTCGGGTGCTGATCGAAGTTGTCAACAGAATGGAGGAGACAGGTGTGAGACGAGAAAGGCGGAGGGTACCCGGGGTGACCCAAGGGGACCCTGTATAAAGTACGACAACGATAAAAATAAAATAACATAATATCAGGTGGACGGGACCGCCCAGGCCAGGGGTCCGAATGAAAATGATGAGTGTCGCCGCTGCAAGCGCAGGCGGGATGTGACGAGGGGAAAAGAGGGGGGGGGATAGAGGTAGAGGAGGCCGGCCAGCAGTCCGGGTTATTCTGGACCAGCCAGGCCAAGAAAAACGAAGTTCCGAGGGCTCCACATGGAGAGAAGGCTGGCTGGAGGAAATCGGAGCAAGGGGGTTTCAAACTGGAAGCGGCGGCAGCAAAAAGGAGCCTCCTTGGACCTTGGGGGTGCCACTACTGCAGTCCGAGGTGTAACGGCCATATGTCGGCTGCAAAATCAGACCTTGGGTTGGGTCCAACAGCTAGAAAGAGGAGAAACAGTTGTTGGACACTTGGCCCAACAGAAATAAGAGAGGAAGGAGAGAAAAAGAGGAGAAAAAGGGGGAGAATGAGACAAAGGAGGAGGAATGAATCGAGGAAAAAGTGCCGCCATGTTAGGACTGCAGCGGTGGGGACTGACAGGTCTCAATGATGACCTCATCCCCCCTAGATCCTAGGAGGGCAGTCCGGATTGCAGAGATAAGGTCCTTGGGGCATTTTCTCTGCAATATCTGAATTTTACCAGCAAAAATAAGGGAAAATGCTGAGGTGAGTTGGCCGGCTCATTTTTGGGCCTTAGATCTGAATTCTGATTTTGCGGAGGAGGAGATCTAGCCGTTTTTTGTGGGCTGACACAAAACGGCTAGCTCCGGAATGAGTTGGCAGCAAAATGGAGGGAAAACAAAGAGAGGAACAAGACAAAACTGCGAATTTGGCCCAAGGTTTGGGCCAGGTACATCAAAAAAATAGAAAGTGGGAGTAAAAGACTCAAATTTGGAGCAAGGGGGGCTTGGGAGTAGCTCAGAATGATGAAAACCATAGATCTCAGCCAAATCCAAGGCTGAGATTTGTGCCGCTACTTGGGAAAATGTAACGGCCTACTCACAAGAGGCCTAGACTAGAAAAAAATGAAAACCGGGCCTCTAGGCCCTCAAATTTTTGATAAAGGCTGCATTTTGGGGTAGTGGTACCCAAAAGGCAGCACTTTTTGAAGTGAAAAGCGGTCGGCGTAGGCCAAGGGGTAGTTCGAGAGGGTACCAGCCTCTCAAACTGCATGAACCTGGCCAAAATAAGGCCCAGGTACCTCCGGGAAGGCCCAAACCGGAAGTTTGGCCCTTGGGGTACCTCGGTCCCCCTAGAGGCACTTGGAGAGGCCTAGAGGCTGGGCGGTGCACCTGTTCCAGCCTACATAAGCTGAAGGTGCAGGCCGCCACTCTCATTTGAGCATGAGAGGTGCCCATGCTGCCCAAATGAGTCTAGGAAAGAGTCCGAGTGAAAGAGAAGCAAGGGAGTGAGGGTCGGAGCTAGCCTGTAGCCTGACTATGGTGGTAAGGCTGAGAAAGGTGACCTAGAGGCTAGGAGGGAGCAAGGAGAGTGGTCCGCCATAGCCCTCAGGCTGTGAAGTAGGAGGAGAGGCTGAAAGGGGTCCCCATATCCCTTCTAGAGGGAAGGACTCCACAACCTTAGAAGTAGGAACCTGCCTTAACTAAAGAAGAGGTGTGAGGGAAGGAGGAGAGAGCTTGGGAGAGAGGAAAAGCCATACTCAGGAGGCTATAGCCAAGCATTGGGACTCCACTACCTAGAGACCAGCGAGAGGTGAGTGAAAGAGGAGGAAGGTCTCCTCCTTCTTCTTCTCCTTCTTCTCTCCTTCTTCTTTCTTCCTCTTCTTCTTTTTCTTTTTCTTCTTCCTCTTCTTCTTCCTTCTCCTTTCTTTCTCCCTCTCCTCCTTTTCCCCCTCCTCCTCTTGTCAAAACTGGGATTTTTACTGATTTGGGGGCTTGGGTAAGTTGGGATTCATCTTGTGATAGTTCGGTGATGTTTCCCCTTCATAGGTTGCTTCAAATCTTGAGTTTTCACTGATTTAGATGCTTGGGTAAGTTGCGATTCACCTTGTGATAGTTCGGTGATGTTTCCTCTTCAT
>BFEA01000784.1:501594-526456 GCA_003427395.1 Chara braunii
ATAGTCTTGTGTAGATCATGCTTTTCACTCACATGCTAGTAGGAGATGATCCGATTCTTCCATGGATGATCTCTTGCTCAAATCTTGTGATATAGCCTAGTGTAACTCTTGCACTTCCCTCACACACTAGTAGGAGATGTTCCGATTCTTTCATGGATGGTCCCATGCTCGTTACTTGTGATTTGGACTTCATGCCTTTTCACTCACATGCTAGTAGGAGATGATCCAATTCTTCATGGGTGGTCTCATACTCATTACTTGTGATTTGGACTAGTGTAGATCTTGCCGTTTCACTCACATGCTAGAAGAGGGTGCTCCGATTATTTCATGGATGATCCCATGCTCATTACTTGTGATTTGGACTAATGTAGATGTTGCTTTTCACTCACATGCTATTAGGAGATCCTCCACTTGTTTTATGGTTGATCTCATGCTCATTGCTTGTGATTTGGCCAGTGTAGACCTTGCTTTTCTCTCACGAGCTAGTAGGAGATGCTCCGTTTCTCCTATGGATGATCTCGGGCTCAACACTTGCAAATTTTCCTAACGAAAGTCTTGATTTTCACCCATATGTTAGTAGGGAATACTCTGAATGTCCCATACATGATTTCGTGCTTAAAACTTGTGTCTTGGGACTAGTTTAGCTTGTGCCTTCCACCCACATGGTAGACAATGACATTCCGTTTCAAACTTGGTTGCATGTATGAGCCATGAGCATGTGTTTGAGCAAATCTCACTCACATACATGGCTCAACTCTCACATGTTGTGATGTTCCGGTTCCTACTTAGTTGATCTTTCCTCCATGTGCATGTGTCTTGCACTAGTTCTTGCTTCTCATTGTCGAGTTCATGTGTGTTGTGATGTCCCGGTTCCTACTTAGTTGATTTTTCCTCCATATGCATGTGTCCTTCACTAGGTCAAGTATCTCATTGTCAAGTTCATGTAAGTTGTGATTCCTACTTAGTTTATCTTTCCTACATGTGTGTCTGTCTTTCACTAGTTCTAGCCTCTCATTGTCAAGTTCGTGTGTGATGTGATGTTCCGGTTCCTACTTAGTTGATTTTCCCTCCATGTGCATGTGTCTTGCACTAGTTCTAGGTTCTCATTGTCAAGTTCGTGTGTGTTGTGATGTCCCGGTTCCTACTTAGTTGATCTTTCCTCCATATGCATGTGTCATTCACTAGTTCTAGCTCTCATTGCCAAGTTCATGTATGTTATGATGTTCCGGTTCCTACTTAGTTGATCTTTTCTCCATGTGCATATGTCTTTTACTAGTTCTAGTTTTTCATTGTCAAGTTTGTGTGTGTTGTGATGTTCCGGTTCCTACTCAGTTGATCTTTCCTCCATATGCATGTGTATTTCACTAGTTCTAGTTTCTTATTGTCAAGTTCATGTATGTTGTGATGTCCCGGTTCCTACTTAGTTGACCTTTCCTCCATGTGTATATGTCTTTCACTAGCTCTAGCTTCTCATTGTCAAGTTTATGTGTGTTTGTGATGTTCCGACTCATACTTGGTTGATCCTTCCCCCATGTGCATGTGTCCTTCACTAGTTCAAGTATCTCATTGTCAAATTCATGCATGTTGTGATGTCCCGGTTCCTACTTAGTTGATATTTCCTCCATGTGCATGTGTCCTTCACTAGTTCAAGTATCTCATTGTCAGGTTCATGAATGTTGTGATGTTCCAGTTCCTACTTAGTTGATTTTTCCTCCATGTGTATGTGTCTTTCACTAGTTCTAGCTTCTCATTGTAAAGTTCGTGTGTGTTGTGATGTTCCGGTTCCTAATTGGTTGATCCTTCCTCCATGTGCACGTGTCCTTCACTAGTTCAAGTATCTCATTGACAAGGTCATGTATGTTGTGATGTTCCGGTCCCTACTTAGTTGATTTTTCCTCCATGTGCATGTGTCCTTCACTACTTTAAGTATCTCATTGTCAAGTCCATGTATGTTGTGATGTTCCGGTTCCTACTTAGTTGATCTTTCCTCTATGTGTATGTGCTTTTCACTAGTTCTAGCTTTTCATTGTCAAGTTCATGTATGTTGAGATGCTCCGGGTCATGCTTAGTTGATCTTTCCTCTATGTGTATGTGCTTTTCACTAGCTCTAGCTTCTCATTGTCAAGTTCATGTATGTTGTGATGTTCTGGGTCATACTTAGTTGATCTTTCCTCTATGTGTATGTGCTTTTCACTAGTTCTAGCTTCTCATTGCCAAGTTCATGTATGTTGAAGTGTTCCAATTCGTGCTTATTCGATCTTTTACTATGGGATGGGTGACCGACATTTGGCTGCTACTACGGGGAGCTGATTTGATTAGGACTAGAAGTTTCTTCTTCTCTCTCTCTCTCTCTCTCCCCCTTTCTCTCTCTCTCTCTCTCTCTCTCTCTCTCTATCTATCTATCTATCTATCTATCTATCTATCTCTATCTATCTATCTATCTATCTATCTATCTATCTATCTATCTATATATTCTCCTCTCCTACTCCTCTCTTTCCCTCCCTCTTCGCCTTGCCCTTTCTCTCCCTCTCTTTTCCTCTCACTTGGCATATGATTAACCTTTCTCCCCTCACTTGGTACATTGTCAGGGTGCGAACGGCAAAAAGAGATCAAACCTCACTTGGTGCAGAAAGAGGGCAAGGGGAGGGTAGCCGGTCCCTTGTGCCACCAAGAAGGCAAAAGAAAGGACGGTTGAGAAAGTGGGAAAAAAAGGCGGAATCCGAGAGAGAGTATAAGTGGAAGCAAGGTCATTTTGATTCAACCATTTCCCCGACTGCATGACTATGAGAAGAGGATGGGCTGATTGAGCAAAGAAAGGGAACAAAGAACAGCCAAAGAGCATGGAAAAGATAGGCATGTGGGAAGGGCTATGTGTCGACCCCCAACGGGGGATTGTATGGATCTTTGTTTGTGTGGGATTGTGCAGGTAAGTGAAGGCTAAGGATGCCTTGAGCGGAATAGGGCCGGGAGGAACCGGGCATCAAAAAGGAAAAGGGAAGAGGGGCAAAGGGGCTATGGGACCCTTAGCATAAAGCCAACACATGGAAATGACCTTTGCGTTTGAGACTTGGAATGTAAATGAGAGAATGGAGTGTTATCTTGCCAAGGGAAATGTGAAGTTGTGCGTGCATGCATGTAAAGGCCCCGAAAAGACTAAGGGGTCTGCGTCAATAGGGTTGAGTAAGATGTATGAGACCCGATGGGTGAGTAGAGGCGAGGGGAAGGACGGCATCGCCGCACCGCGATGACGCCGTAGGAACACAATGGTTAGGGAAATGGTGCGCGGCCTAAGGATGACGCTTAGCCTGCGCACAAGAGAAGAGAGACTCTCAAAGAACCCTTGGACTGCCTGCGTAATGGAAAGAGCAATTGTCGGAGAACACAACCAAGAAAAAAAAAAAATCAGCGTTGCGGAATGACCGGCGAGACTACCACCCGGCGTGAGGGCTGAGCTACATCCCCAATGTCAAAGCTCTCTCGCGCGATGGCCCACCCCCATCCATCTCAAAGCACTAGGTGGGGGTGACCCTGGGACGAATGGCCCGCGCCCTGAGCATGAGCGTGGGCGGGCCGAGCCAATTGGGACCCGCAGTGGGGTCGACTAAGGCTCGAAAGTCTACCAGGGTTTGGCCCTACAAAAATGGTGGAGGTGATGGGCATAGGGTTAAACTGACCCTTTCGATTTTGAAGGGGGCGCCCGACACACCAACGTGTACACAACCCAAGATAAGGAAAATGGACTTATGATTGCTCTTTCTCTTGTGAGAATCAGATTTGAGAGTGGCTGGGCGCATGGCATGGCCAGGCCTGGAGGTATAACATGCATGCTATGCACTTGATTAGTCGTTCCCTTGTGGAATGGCTCTAGCCCTCCCTCGTTCGTGCTGGTGTTCGCGAGTCCGGGGAAGCCTTGGGCAAGTCGCAGGTCGACCCTTCCTCTTCGTATGAAAGAAGGGCCCCCTCCTCTTCTCTTCTTTGAGCCCAGCGGGCTCATGGACTTTGCACTTTGAAATGCTTGAAGGAACCAACATGAACACAAAGGGTTATCAAGAAGGAACAATCCTGCCCTATGAAAGGACAGACAAGTGAAGCAAAAGGGAATAAAGGGAGTTGCTAGACTCCAAGGAAAACTAGCTCACTTTTGAAGATTCTCACGAAAAGGAACCAACCACTATGTATGAAAATAAGGGGAGTGACAATCATTGTCCTGAGAGAAAATTGTGAGCCATGGGTAGGAAGCGCTGGGTGCACCAAGGGAAAGGCATTTGTACTATGTGTGTCCCACTTGGGATTTGTGTTTGCATGATGGGATTTGAGCGTCCTGCCTTTCGGAAGGAAAGGATGGGTCTGCACCGGTCGGGGCGGGTTGCGAAACGTCGATCTCTTTGAAGTTCGCCGGGTTCCATGTGTGGGGGTCGGGCCACCGGGTTGTCAGGCAGGAGTTGGTCTTGCCGGCTGATTAGTAGCATTCTCACCCGAGCGGTCCGAGCATGGCTCGATGACCTTCCCCAGGTAGGGTGTGAAACGTCTTCCAGGCGGGACGGCTGCTTGTCGGCAGACGGCTGGGGGACCACTGTATATGGGGCAAGGAGGGAGCCTCGGAGACGATTAGTAGCTGATTCTTGTCGGACCGATGGAAGTGAATGCCCGGACGGCTGACTTTTGTCCCTATATTTTGGCACACGAGGTAGCCCTTGGTGTCGGTATGGATGTGCAAAAGCGGCAAGACGGGATGTGGTATTCTGGACAAAACGAAAGGGCTAATGCCTTGCCGGAGCTTGGGTACCGCGCTCGCGATGGTTGAGCTGCGCTTGAGGTATGGGATAAAACTCTACCGATAGTACCAGCGGAGAGACCATATTGGGGATAGGCCGGTGAGGAGATGACCGGCCCGTATGTAAGATTGCGTAAAAAAAAATATGTGTTCCCCCTCTGTAAAGATTGAGTGAGCTTGGATTGTTGGACGGGGCATATTTCTAAGTCTATTCCCCCTCCTGCCTAAGTCTACACGAGTGAGAGATGATCGAAAGGAAGGAGGATAGAGGTCAGTTGGAATGAAACCAAGAAAAGGAATGTGGGGAAATGGATGGCCGACCAAAGGTATTATGGGAAGGTGGTACTTAGGAATGGGGAGGTAAATTAGGGAGACCTTGATGAGGGGTCTGAAATAATTCTCATCTAGGACGAGGGTTGACCTGACCAGAAGGACCATTTGGTACTCTCTTATGAAAACAGGGGTCGGGTGTTGGAAACAAGATGGCGCGGTGGTTGTCTTCCCCGATCTATACCAGCGGTCCGAAAATGTCGGTAGATGTAAGGGATGGGGTATTGGTCGTCCTCCCAGAAGATGGAACGTGGGCAGATCTTGAGCCAGCATATCAAACTGTGATGCTGGAAGGGGAGGACGCTTTCCTATGGATAGAGACGGTATGGGCTAATGTGAGCTTGAAAAGGTTGTCGCCGAGTTTAATGGATTTGGAGTTCCGAGGGACAGTGGAAGCCCGGGGGTGGGTCTACTTGTCACAAGACAGGGAAAATGCTATGGTCATAGACTTGGCACTTGGGAATACGCTGGACGAACTGTTTAGGAAGGCAAAAGCGGAGGTTGTGTGGGTTGCGTGTCAGCGGAGGGAAATGAAAATGGAGAGGGTAGATGTGCAGGTGGAACTTGGGGATAGGGGAAGCGTGAGGCGACCCGTCAGAACCATGCGATGTGTATTGCCTCCCTTTCTGGTGGATGCGGTCTTCGGAACCCGAAGCAGGCTAGCACGGATATGTCAGTCCATGACGAACCTCGGACTATACCGGTGCGCTAGGCAAGACTTCTTTCGGTTGTCAGTAGAGAGGGGGCCGTTTGAAGGAAATTGGGCGGAGGAGCTGGCTGAAATGTTAAACTGCCTTAGCGTGGACAATGTCTTTGTCCCTAGCTCCGTGCATTGGGGAATAGTCTATAGAAACGTGGCGATAGGGGAGACATTTCTGGAAGGGGTGAGGGAGTTGTTCTACAACGAAGAGGCCGACTTCAGTGATGAGGATGAAGGTGATGAGATAGAGGACTGAGACTTCTAAGGAGGGTGACTTAACCTAGGGGTGGCCTGGTATTGTGCAGGAAGGGGAAAAATGACTAGAGAGGAAATGATGATGGAATACACCTTCAAGGGATGGGAACCAAGGCGGCTCAGAGGGGGAATAGAAATGTCCATACCGGCGGAAAACGAGTGGAGGGGGACCACGTGCGAGTGGGTTGGGTTTGAGGTTGCTCGGGAGTTATCATATGTATGGATAGAGCGGATTTGGAACCCGGTAAGGGAAGAGGAAGGCTGGGATGAGATAGTGGAAGGCAAAGTGGAATCGGTCGAGACAGTCGTTCTTTTCGAAGACGGGTGACGCCTATTTTGCACTATGTTAGCAATGGGACAGGATCCAATGTGGCTTCTAGGGGATGCAGAGGCGCGAACCCAAAAGGAAGGTAAGAGGTTTGCCAACGAGGGATGGGACGAAGTTGGTAGCAGAGTTGTGATGGGAGAATGGAAGGAACTCAAGCCTCCTAGCCTACGAATAACGACGTGGGTGCCCGAGTTCGTGGCCGATTGGTTTGGGGGTTTCAAGCACATCGTAGACGTGGCTGACTCCATGGAGGAAGTACACATAGAATGTGTCTGGCTGACTGAAGAATTCTATAGGATCTCCTTAAAATATGGGCCCTTCTACGGAGATAAAGCCAGTGAAGTCCTCACTGTCCTGAGGATAGGTACGTACGACCGCCTAGAGGTAGAAAAAGGGACTTGGGACGCCATAGTTAGCTGGGAGGCGGCGACAGCCCCATCCTACGTGGACGATGTCTTTAAACTGTTTGAGGTACTGTGGTTCGATTAAAAAAGGACCGAGAAATCGAACGCCGCGGGGAGGTCGGAGTATAGAGGATGCATGTGAATTAGGGTGTAACATAAGAAAGGGGCGTGTACATTAGTTTAGCAGGGGGTGCGAGTTGGTCGAAACAAAGGGGGGTATCAACAACCGAAAAAAGGGGAAAGATTCGTACGTCTATGGGGCAGGGATAGCGGCAAGAACCGGCGTACGATAGGTAAGGAGTGCGAAAAGACTAAAACTAGAAAGGCGCGAAATCTCGATGGATGCAGCGGTCGTACTAAGGGAACAGGAAAGGAGACGCTGCAAGATGGCCCGACGGATGACATTCTGGGAGGATAGGCCTCGCGGGATCCGGCCACCAAGAGCATCAGGGGGCAGGGTCTAAATAAGCCTGCCAGCAAGAAATGTGGTAAGTAACCCGGTAATGGACTGGGTGGGGGTAGAGTTGGTGGAAGACACGGTGTACCTAGTAGTAGAGCTGGAATGGCGTGCGAGAGGGGAGTTCGGGGGCATAAATTTGGACCTCCAAGGGCGCGTACATGCGCCAGGATCCTTACACCTGTCGGAAGAAGGATGGCGGACCTTTGGGATTGCCTTGGCTTCCGGGGATGACCACGTGCGAATGTTCGAAGGAGCATGGCAAATAACCTGGCCGGAGGGGTTTGAGTTCGCGGATCCAGAATGAGATGACGTGACGGCTGAGGTAAAAGTCGTCGCGGTAGGGGTCTTTAGGTTGTCGAATGAGGTCATACGGATGAGTCTACCACTCTTTTCACTAAGGCGAATGGGAGGCGAAGAGCGAGTGGAGCAGGTGGTGGCTGCCATAACTAGGCTAAATTTTGATGAAGCATTAATGTATCGGGAATACTACCTGGCCTTCCTAGAGATGGGACCTTTTGGAGACGAACAAGGGCACGAGGTGCTATGCATATTACGGGCAGCAGTAAATACTCGGCCGGGAATTCCGCAAATAAGTGATGAGGCCATATAGGGAGTCATCAGGCGGGAAGTAGGTCGGGGCGCAACCTACATAGATGACCTATACCGGCTGTACGAGCAGCCAGCGGAGGTTGCTGCTCCTGGGAATATGGAGGGATAGTTGGGACCAAAGAAGAAAAGTGAGAACATAAAGGGTAAGGAGACAGTAGGTGGGCGTTTGTTGAGGATCGGTTGTAATCCTTTCCATGCGGACTATGCAGGGAATCGCCAAAACAACAATGGCAGCAAGACGTGTGCGAATGGGACGTCAACCCCGGTACCCCGGACCGCCTTGGAAAAACGGCGGGCGATGGGAAGCATCCCTCCTGTCAAATTCCAACTTTCGGAGATTCGACGTGGAATGGCAGGCCGTGACTCTAGGGAGAGACAACGCCTTCATGTTGGTGGAATGTCGGTGGATGGGAATGAGACTTAACCAGGGACCTGGGATGAAGTGTTTTACAATTTAGAGATAATCGGGGTCCTGTACCTACCCAAGACTGGCTGGCACTTGCTGGGGATAGGAATAGCGCAAGGCCACCAACCGGCTCCAGTCTTTCAGAGGGCGGCCCGGGTGTTGAGGCGGATAGGACAATCGGTCAGGGGTAGAAGAACGTGGACTTACTAACCAGGGTGGAAATGGGAGGTTGGAGGGAATTCAAGGCACCAACCACGCCGCTGAGGTGTCGGGTCCCCCGATTTATGATAGACCTCATCTTCGGGAGCCTCGCAAGGGCGCAGGAGCTGGCAGACTCGGGAATAATCTGGGTAGAACACTTCCCCTTTCAGACCATCGAGATGTTCTATGACGTTGTCATGGAACATGGACCGTTTTGGGGAAACAGGGCCCATGAGTTACTGGAAGTTATCCATATCCTGATATTTGGGTTGCCACAGTTAGCCTCGGTAGAATACGAACACGTAATCCAGAGGGAAATCGAGATAGGTGAGAGTTATCTAGTGGGGGTGGCTCAACTATTCGAGGAGCCTACCGAACCGGAAGGGTCGCGAGGGCGAGAACGGGACTAGCACCCGGGGGCGGGCCAATAGGGCAAATCAAGTATAATCCGCCACGTACAGGGGCTCACCGATAAAAATAAGGAAGGACCTCAGACCCGGACGATAAAAAACCGCTAGAGAATAAAGGGAGGGAGGGCAGACTCCTAATGGTTGCCATGACCCTGGAGGTCGAAAAGGGGAATGCTGCTCATGACACTTTCCCTAACAGGATGCCTAACCAGGACTCCTACGTGTCGTCCGATGAAAAGGGGCACTCTAAACGAGCCTGTGATAAAGGGAACAAAGTTATGTCCCTCAGCTCAGTAGGGCGGCAGGGCCAGTCGCGGCTCCTTCTCGGGGAAGCAATCGGGAAACGAAAATGGGGAGAGGGCTATTATCCGAATAAAGATAAGCCAACGAAGCCGAAACCTAGGGAACCTAAATGCCTCGCGCTGTGTGTCCTGGGGAATCCTTTGGTTTATGCAGAACTAGGCAAAATGGCAACGGAGGATGAGACGGATAACCATAGGAGCGAAGGAATCCGGATGGTACCAAAGGGAACCGGAAGGAAATCTCCTCAGGGGAAAGCTCGGGGAAAGCCGGGGGAAGCAGGCAAGGGACTCAGGAAACCAAGGAGGGCAGAAATAAGGATAGGACAAGTCCCCGGAATTCAAAGGGAGCTGTGTCTAAGARAGTGAGGGTCACGGATGCGAGGCGCAAACTAGCAGAGATAGAAAAAAGGACCGCAGAGTACAAGGCAAGATTGATTGAGGAAATGATGACTGGGAACGAAGAATGACCTTTGCAGGAGGAACCGCGGGACGAACGGAAAACCGGCCGAGGCGGAACTGGGCAAGGGGATAAGGGTAGTGACCGTGGGGGAACACCAAGCAAAAGGAGGAAGGAGAGAGAGAACTCCCCGGGGATGGAGGCGCAAAAAGCCACGAACTCACCAACTATAGATAGTAGGGCTAGCCGTCTGCCGACCACGCCAGCGGTAACACGAGGATGTGCAGGACTCTGGAGCCTTAGGGAAAGGTTGTTGGGATGGTTCGACCTAGAAGAAACTGCAAAGACTAGGGAGGGACAGAAGGCCGGCAAGGAAGGGCAGGATACCATTATGGCGGGCGAGGCCAGTCGCTCCGAAGGCGGCCTTAGGAAGATAGTATCGTCCCTCGCGCGGGCGCTGGACAAAAACCAAGACTACCTAGCGGATGCTAAGAAAAAGTTGACATTTGACGGGGCGAACATCACGGAATTCCTGATAGATTACGAGAATCTGGCCACGTTGTTGAAATGGACCGAAGAAGAAAAAATGGACAATCTGGGGCAGCATGTGTCTTTGAGCTTGGGGCGGGACATAATGGCCATCGTAGCCACGAGTCGATCCTGGAAGGAAACCCGGGATGTGATGATGAGAAAATACCTGGCAGCGGAGAAAATGGCCACGGAGGCCGATTTACCGGCATTCCAGACGAAGAACTTCGCTATGTACAACGACTTCCTACGGGAGTTTACTCTAGTAGCACTAAGGATCCCGGGGGTAACGGACAGAATAATGAGCACATACTTCCTCCGGCAGTTCTCCGAGTTCGACAAAGACAAGATTTTGTCGACCTACCAGCAGACGAGCAAGTTCGTGAACACCAGGGATGTTGATTTTAGCACAGTAACGGATCTGGCCGAAAAGACCGAAGTGACCGAGACGTTCGCCTTGCTCAAGGAAGGGGAGGTCATAGATCTGACAGGTAGAACAGGCGACAAGGTAAAGAAAGGGATTGAAAGTCTACATGAACGGGTGCACGGAGTCGACAACAAGATTGAAAGGGTGGAGAACGCGCTGCTAGTTATGCAGGCGCAAGTATCCCGACCCGCTCTCCCTCCCCAGGAAGCCGTAGTTCCGCCAGGTATAGCCAATCGATGATTCGGACGGAGAGATCCTGCTAACGAGCAATGCAAGTACTGCACCGCAATGGGATATTTTGTGCGCGCATGTCCAAAACTCAACCATGATATATTAAAAAGGAGATGTACCAGGTCATTAAAGGGAGAGATATTCGGACTACAGGGAGAACGAGTGAATTGGAACTTGCCAGGGGGGATGCGGCGAGCCGTTATCATGCTCAATGGGCTAGAGATAGCGGTCGTAGAAGCTGAGCCGGTGGTCGATATCATCTGGGATCAACTTCGAGGCCGCGGGCCGCAGATCAACTTCATTTTGGAAAACAACGGACGTGATAGGGTGAACGCGACTACTCGGCTAGGGACGGCTGGGAGAAGGATTATCCGTGACACCGTGATGGAGGAGGTTGCTAGAAGCTCCGTACCCCAGGCAGAGCCTGAGGCCGGGGAACCAGAGAAAGTCTATGGAAAACCTAGGGAAGAGGAGCCTACGGACAAAGTTACCACCGCTAAAAAGAAGAGTAGGTACCAAATCTCGATCTTAACCATGCCTGAGATCGATGACACCCTTGACAAACTACTAGGAACCATGGTGTCGGTGTCGTTTCAGACCATGCTGCGGGCCAGCCCTAGGTTGCATAAAAGGCTTAGACAACTGTTGACTCGACGGCGAGTAGAGATAGACGAAAACCCCGAATCATCGGAAGAGGAAAGGGAGGAGGAAGCCCCGCAAGAGGTCGCTAACCTTCAGAGGAGTCGCGGGGATTTAGAGGATCTTGAGAAAGCCTTTGGGGATATCCACCTGAGCCTGCCAGACCGAGAAGGTGGCGAGGTCATGAGGGCACCTCCCGGAACAAAGCTCAGCTTCCATGCGCTACCCGTAGGAAAGTTAAAAATCCAGATCGGGACTCGTCATACCAACGCATTAGTAGACGGGGGAGCGGAAATCACTCTCATAAGGAGAGATTTCGCAACAATCACGGGCTGTACGGTAAATAAGGAAGTAACAGGAAGCATCCGAGGAGCCGGTGGGGAAATCCCGTTCGCTGGGTATGTCACGGAATGCGCAGTCAAGGTAGGAGTCAGGGAGTCGATCTGGTCGTTCCAACGGAAGACAGTAATGCAGGAAATGGGCCACGATATAATCCTCGGGAGACCGTGGTGCACAAACGTGGAAATGATAGGCATGCACTTGCACGATGGCACGTACATGGTAGACATAGAGGACCCAGTGACCGGCCGGGGAGAGCTCCTTCGAATTCTAGGGACAGGAGGAGACTCTCCGAAGGGAAAGTTAGCCACGTGGTCGCCATCGTTTGAGGATAGCGCAGGAAAGGGGGCTTTTGCGCGGATGGAGGGCATGAGAGAAAGGGTAGAAATCATGATCGAGGAGGCATTCAATACGAAGGAATGGATCAAGATGGGCCTGCCCCAGAAGAAGAGAAGGCAGGAGGACGAAGTCTTAGGTGTTATGGTGGCAGAAAAGGAATCAGAAGTCGAACTCGGAGTCAGCCTGCCCAAGCGGAAAGAAGTGCGCATGGACGTGTCCGAAGTTGCACTCAAGATTCCCGATTTGTTACAGCTCATCAAGGCCCTCAGATACCACAAGGTAGGAATGGACTCGGCGGCCTTGGCCAAATTTGAAGGAGAGGTGCAAAAGGGATATTGTCTGAATTGAAAATTAGTCAGTATTCAACCACGAACCGTAGAAGTAGCGAGGGTAATCCCGACCGTTCATTTTTAAGGAGAAAGATTGCGGAAGAAAGTGTTCGAAAATACAAGCCGGTAGGAAAGAAAGCAAAACCGGTCTCGATCCTGCTAGAGATGTCAAAGGAAGAGGCTATGGAGAAGGAGGAGGAAGTCCTCCGGGTGATCCGAGAGACGCGAGCAATAGAAGGGCATCGGATACCAGCTGAGGTAGCTGATACAATGAAGATAGGGGTAGAAGGATTCTTAACGGAGGAAGAAACCCTCCTGATCAAAAGGACCTGCCAGGAGTTTCACCTGGCATTTGCCTTTAGTGTCCACGAGAAGGGGCGGTTGGACGCGAAGCTAATTCCTCCGATCAGAATCCACACGGTAGAGCATGCGTGCTTGAATGACAAGGGTCCGGCCTATGAATTTGGGATAGCAGGGGAAGTGACAGACCTTCTCCGAGCAAAGATGGACTCCTTCGTCGCAGAACCTACGGCATCACCATACGCAAACCGATGGTTCGTCTTTCGGAAACCCAACAAGACGCTGAGGTGGATTCAGGATCTGCGGAAGTTGAATGCGGTAACGATCCGGGATGCTGGCTCACTGCCTCAGGCCGATTTATTAGCAGAGTCGCACGCCGGCCGGAGCATTTACTCCCTGATCGATCTGTACTCAGGGTACGACCAACTTCCATTGGATATTCGGGACAGACCATACACCGCAATGCACACCCCCGTAGGCCAGTTGTAGATGCAGGTGACCCCTATGGGCTTCACAAACGCGGTAGCCGAAGCGCAACGGAGAATGCTCGTCGTAGCCGGGGACATGTTCCCAAAGAAGTGGGAGCCCTACATCGATGACAACCCGATCAAAGGCGCGCAAGAGAAGGACGAGACGGAAGTCCGGCCAGGAATCCGAAGATTTGTATGGGACTATCTACAGGACATCAAGGACTTACTCCGCCGGTTCCTAGTATACAACATCACGGCTAGCGGACCAAAGAGTATTCTAGGAGTACCGGAAGTAACCATACTAGGATTTTGCTGTAGTGCTTACGAAAGGAAGCCGGATCCGGCGAAGACCGATAAGATATCACATTGGCCAACACCCCTGCGCACGACCACGGAGGTAAGAGCATTCCTAGGCGTGGTCGGCTTTTGGAGGATCTTCATTAAAAATTTTGCCAAAATTGTTGAGCCTATCCGGGCCATGATTAGAGAAGAAGGGACCATGGACTGGACAGAGGAGCGAGAGGGAGCCGTCCAAACAGTCAAGGACATACTGACGTCTGAGCAAGTCGCTTTGTTCGCACCCCGTTTTAATGACGAAGTGGGACGACCCTTCGTCCTAGAAACAGATGGAGGACCCTTGGCCGTAGGAGGCGTGCTGATTCAAAGGGATGAGGAAGGGAAAGAGAGGCCAATTAGGTTCGAAAGTAGAACCCTGAACTCCGCAGAACGGCGGTACTCACAGTTCAAGAAGGAGGTCCTAGCCATCTTGCATTGCCTCAAGACCGTCCAGGCCTACCTATTTGGGAGGCGGTTCATCCTTGGGATCGATCCGACGAATGTTGCAGGGGCCTTAAAGAATTACAGGCCTATAGATCCGACGGTGGGAAGATGGGTAGGATTTATCTAGCAGTTCGATTATAAAATCGAACGGATTGCGGGGATCAGAAACAAAGTCGATGGGCTGAGCCGGGTCTGCATCACTCCCGAAGGGGTGGAGGATGCGKAGCCCATAGACGCATTCCTCGAATACGGAGGAGAAACTCTTGCGGTTGATAACGAAATAATGGGCGAAGAATGCGCGTCGGGAGAGCTATTGATCCGGATTTTTGAGAAGGGGGCACCTGCCGTAGTAGCAGAACTTAGAGAAGGACCAGTCACCACTCGAGGACACAAGGAGGAGAAAGATTTGTGGGTTGATAGTAGGACCGAAGGAGGAACCAATAGCTATGGCGGTTGAGGGAGGTCGGGAAGCCGTGATGAGCTTAATGGAATTTTGGGAAAGGAAAGAGTTGCGATGGATGGTAAACCAGATGCAGGAGAGAAAGGATGAGGACCAGCAAGGGAAGGAGTTTTTCTATGCCCAGATATACGAAGGGATCTTTCGGGAGATCGGGTTGTTGCTGGTAGGAAACAAACAGCCCATGGAAGTCAGCATTAAAGCAAGGGAGGAGGCCGAAAGGTACGTCCTAAGGGGCGGTCATCTGTTCCGAAGAGAGGAAGGTGCTATGCCTAGAAGAGTTGTGTGCGGAAGATCTAGGCAGTTAGACGTTATCCAGGCAATGCACGAGGGGTTAGCAGGGGGGCATCGAACTCTTGCAAAGATAACGCCACTCTATTATTGGCCAGGTATGGCAGGCATGGTCGCCACATATTGCCAGACCTGCCTTATCTGCAGAAACGAAGCTCGGCACAAGTCTTTGAGCCGCTTAGACCAACGCGGGTGCTAGGGCCGAGACATCTGGTCCACCTTGACCTTGCGGTCATGCCTGTATCAACAGATGGATACAGGTTTATCCTGGATGTGCGAGACAACTTGAGTGGGTTCGTGGAGGCAGTCGCTCTCAAGAAAAAGACAGGGAGAAGTGTAGCGGACTGGATAAAAGACTTCTACTTGAGGCATCCTTTCGTCAGGAGGTTTATAGCGGACAATGGGATATAATATGTGAACCAAGAAGTATTGGGAATGCTTAAGAGACTTTGCGTACCGATCAAACTCATCGAGCCGTAACACCCGGAGGCCAATGCGCCGGTGGAAAGAGGGCACCGAACCTTAAAGAACATGATTGCGAAGCTCGCAGCGGACCATCTGGGAAGCTGGCCTAGGTATCTCAAGCAGACAGTCTTCTCAGAGAATATGACACCTAAGAGGACAACGGGATGTATCCCAGCAGAACTTTGGTATGGAAGAGAGATCGGCTTTCCCGTCGAAGCCTTGATACCTACCTGGAACAGGTTAGATGATGATTCGCGAATGACCACAGAAGAGTTAATTGAGGCAAGGCGTCAACAACCTTAAGAACGAAGAGGTCATGGAAGACATCGCCAACCGGGTACTAGATAGCAGAATGAGGGACAAAGCAAGGTGGGACCAAGTTAAGAATGTCAGAAAGGAGCCGCTTCAGGTGGGAGAGACAATATTGCTAAGGAACTCAACACTAGAAAGTACTTGGTCTGGACAGCTGGGAAGGAGGTTCAAAGGCCCCTACCGGGTCGCCAAGCGGGTGGGATGGAACACCTTCGAACTAGAAGATTTGGATGGAACTCGATTGAAAGGACCCTTCCCGGGGCAACGACTGGTCAAGTTTCTAAGTCGGGACCCCGTGGAACAATGGCTTCAGGAGGCCGAGGATAAGGAAACTGAGGGGCTATAAGCTAAGGACTGACAACGGCCTTGCCCACACTATGGTTCTGTCTCTGACTGCGTCCTTGGGACTGTCATCTTTTTGGGTTGGGGCAATGGTTTTGACCGACTGAGGTTGAAAGGCAGGATGACTTGGGAGTTTGCGGTAACGGGTTTGTGTGACAACGGGACGGATTGTCGGGAGCATTGTATCATAGTTTTTGACGGGGAAATAATGGGATCATCACAAGCGGGGCATTCGCATAAGGAGGGAAATGTATAATGGTGGCATGATGCGAAGGATACTGGGAGCATTTTGGGGAAGGGGAGCTGCCTACCGGACGGGGAAACGGGTGTATGAGGGGTTTTGCGGGTGTTGTTTTGTTATATAGGACCTAGAAGAAAAAAAAGACAAGGTAAAAATGAAATTCGACAACGAGAACGACAGCGGGGCGATCAATAGGCCTACCAGAGGGGAAGAAGCGGGACCGAGTCGAGGGAGGAGGACGGGAAAGAGAAAGTTGTACATAGGGCTCATATCCGGGCCAGTGGTAGGCAAAGGTAGAAGAAAGTGCATATGTAGAAGACCCTCGCCCCTCCGGGAGGGAAAAGGTATATATATCTCATCTGGGAGTGAGAGCGAGGAGGAAAGGGCAAATGTGGGAGAAGGGGGCAATGCGGATATGGGAGACAAGGCTCAGGCCTCTGACGAGGAAAGAGCCAAGAGGTGCGAACAACGTGTGTCTTGGCATAGGGAAGGTGAGGGGAGATGGGACATGCGCGACGAGCGTGAGGATGGGGAGGAAAGAAGGGAAAGTCCGCTTGAAGGACGAAGCGGCCACGACAGTTGTGAAGGGAGGTATCCGGACGTTGGAGAAGGATATGGGGAGAGGACAGAGATTCCCTATACCTACGATCCAAAGAACCTCACTGGATAGCCCCATACAGATGGAAGAAGAGGAGGATGAGGAAGAGGAAGTGCAGGAGGTCATAGTAATCAGCAGTGGGGTTGAGAAGGATGAAATCTCGAGGCCTAGAGAAGAGAGGCGGCCCCCGATACACCAGCCGCGCGAAGGAGCCTTCAGATGGGAGGATGAGTTTGGGCCAATGCCCAGCCATTGGTTTCAACAATGGCTCGGTGTGATCAAACATGAGTGGATTGTCAAGACCTGGGAACTCGCGAAGGTAGGGGTGGCGGCCACACCATTGGATTTCTACAGCGAGATGGAGTTGTGAGAGATTGCAAGGAGGAGAAGAGAAATCATGGCCTCCGGCCTGGGGTTTAGAGAGCCAGCAAAAAGACAGGATGGACAAGGAGCCGAGCAAGTTGAGGCACAAGACATCAATAGGAATTAGATGGTGATTAAGCGTTGAACATGAATCTTGTCTTTTCAGTTGCAAAACATTGGAACGACAAAAATGTGTATAGTATGAGTAAGCTTGCTAAGGATAAGTTATAAGAGGGTTAGCTAAGACTGTGTCACCACAAATTAAAAGATAGCATTTTGAGGCTACTTTCTGGATGAGCTACCTTCGAAAGTGGGTATACAAGACAATGATACGGGGCATAGGATGAGACCGGTTGGGAAGGGTGTATTGTGAATTTTGGATGGAATGAGGATTGTGCTTTTTGAGAAGAGAAACTTTGAGTACAGATTGACGAGCAAAGCAAGGCATTGAATGTTGGTCGAGTACAAGAGAGGCTAGGGAGCCTATGGGTTAAGGGGCGTGAAGAACACCCCTTCCCTAGGAGCCTAATCCAATTGAGCCATGAATGAGTCTGAGAATAGCCGAGAGATCTGAGTCATTAGAACGAGTGAAAATAAAAGGGGGCGCCCCTGTCTTTTGCTATGGTTGAACGGCCGGGTGGGCTAGTGCTGCTTGAGGTCGCGAGCCCCAACTCGAGTATTAGACGCTAAGTTGAATGTATGCATGCATAGTACATTGCTTTGAGGATGGATGAGGGGAACCGCATGCAGAAAACTGAAAAGAGATGGCCACCTTCTAACCTCCAAGACAGAAATGGGATCCGTGTCCTCGAGGCCCCCCCCTCCGGCACTAACATTGAGAATGAAAAGGAATGGTCCTAACCAGGCTGTTCGACTTGAGAATGGAAAGGAATGGCCCTAACCAGGCTGTTCGACTTGAGAATGGAAAGGAATGGTCCTAACTAGGTTGTTCGWCTTGAGAATGGAAAGGAATGGCCCTAACCAGACTGTTCGACTTGAGAATGGAAAAGAACGACCCTAACCAGGTTGTTCGGGAATGGCCCCTTACAAGGGTCATTTCATTTGAAATAGGCATTGGGATCCCCTGCATAATTGATTGAGAAAGGTTGATTGAGAAAGGTTGATTGAGAATGAGCTGGAATGAGCAATGAGAGATGGCAAAGGCCGGTGGGTCGGTCATTGAAATAACCAAGAGGATGGATGAAAGAGAATGAGAAGGGCAGGATAAAGAAGGTCAAGCCTTAAAGCCAAGAAGGGCATAGACCGTTGGGACGATCATAAGGAATGGATATTAGGGAATGTGAAAGTTGAGGATTGAAGGTGGGCCGACGGGTCGGCCTTGAAAAGAGGGCTATTGAGAAAACAACCGCCAGAGCGGCCATAAGGGGTGACCTTGTTGATGAGAGGTTGTCGGACCAGCCATGAGAATCAGCCTTGGAAATAGCATTGGACTGAGTGTTTGAAGATTGGATATTGCATTGCATAGTCAGGGGACCCTAGGCAATTTGATGAAAGGTCGTCGGGCCGACCACGGACATAGCAAGAGATTGAGTTTTCCTTTTTTTCTAGTCTCAGGTCTCAACATAAGGGGGATAGCAATGCTTGCATCGCGATCCCATGACCTCTACCCGTTAAGGGAAAAGTCTCAGCGCGACCTATTCCTCATAAGGAAAAATAAGGGTTGAAGGACCATGGCATCATTCTCTTTGAATGATGCTGACTGTCCGGAACTAACTCCGACAACGAGCTCTAGTCGGGGAATTCAAACTGCGCCTCATGTTGAGAACCTAAACGTCAAGGGCGTGGAGCCAAACGGGCGAGAGAGCCATTATTTTTCGTAAGTCTCATCTTGAGAACCACATGCCATGCCGTAGAGAGGCGACACAGCCGTTTGGAATGGACCACGGCTGCTCGCATTAAGTTGAGCAGCACTGTCCAGAGGGAGGAATCGGGCGTGGTACCGGGTGGAAGCCGCAACCACCACAGGGCGAGAGACACCGCCCAACCGGATCATTACAACCGTTCCGGGACTAACCACGAGGTCTTCGTAACTGCACTCGCAAACTAATGGAGAGCCCTAACTCTCTTGAAAGAAAGAGGCTGGATCCAAGAAAACACCACTCGGGAGGAACGATTCGCGAGAAAACCCTTACGGCAAGATGCGGTCCTGGGAGGTTTTTGGACTGGACCTACCTGCCAGATGTGAGGAGGTACCTCAGTGATGACGCCTGTCTCCTAAGCGGCAAAAGGTCGGACGGAGTAGGGGATGAGGTGAGCTATCAGCAGGGGGAGGACTGATCACCATACCTTTTTGGGTCCGATGGGCCGACATCCGTCTACTCGGTTGGTGGGTCAAGGTCTGCGTACCTCCGAGTGAGAACTAGTCGTGCGATGGGGACATCGCATTTTGAGTGGGGGGAAGGTGTGCCATCTACCGATGAAAAAACGTGCAAAATAGAAGGTTACCATGAGCTCAAGAAATCGTGTAATTGACTTCGCGCAGGCTTGAGAAAAGGCCTGGCAAGATGTCCAGAAGAGAAATGGATGAGTAATTGACTTTGCATGGGTTTGAGAAAAGGTCTGGCAAGATGTCCAGAAGAGAAATGGATGAGTAATTGACTTCGCATGGGCTCAAAAAAAGGCATGGAAAGATGTCCAGAAGAGAAATGAACGAGTAATTGACTTTGCATGGGCTTGAGAAAAGGCCTGACAAGATGTCCAGAAGAGAAATAAATGAGTAATTGACTTTGCATGGGCTTGAGAAAAGGCCTGGCAAGATGTCCAGAAGAGAAATGGATGAGTAATTGACTTTGCATGTGCTTGAGAAAAGGTCTGGCAAGATGTCCGGAAGAGAAATGGATGAGTAATTGACTTTGTGTGGGCGTGAGAGAAGGCTTGGCAAGACGTCCAGAAGAAAAAGGCATGTGCAATTGGTTTTGTGTGGGTTTAAGGAAAGGTCTGGCAAGATGCCCAGAAGAGAGATATATGTGTAATGGACTTTGCATGAGTTTGAGAAAGACCTGGCAAGATGCCAAGAGAAAGATGCGTATGAAATAGACTAAGTAACGCGCATTTTTTAGCTTGGGTACAAGAAAGGTCGAATGAAGGTGACGTGTATGCGGAATTGGCAGGGCTAGAAAAAGCTAGGCAAAATGACATGGAAAAAAATACATGTGAATTTGGCAAAGCATGAGATTGAGGAAAGAATGATGGAAGGCGTGGATTGCATGGGCCGAAAAGCCAAGTAAAAGAAGCATTGAGGGCAACCGGGGCCAAAAAAGGAACGTGGCTGGCACGGGGTGGATGGAGGAACAGCAAAAGGGCGCTTGGGATGGCAAGGCTCGGAGGAGAAGCAGGGGCAGCGAAAGGGGGAAGCTGGAAAAGGGGTTTGATGTACTATGGGTGATGAATGAGATGAAAGAAGGATTGATACTCTGAGGGTGATCAACGAGACGAAAGGGGTTTTGATGTACTACGGGTGATGAACGAGACGAAAGGGGTTTGATGTACTACGGGTGATGAATGAGACAAATGGGGTCTGATGTCCTAAAGAGTGATGAATGAGACATGAGAAGCCTAAAGGACAAAGAAAGCTTGACCCTATACACCCCTCCCCGTTCCAAGGTCGGAGACTAGCAGAAAACCGAGAAAAGGAGCAGGAAAAGATAAAATGGACCCTGACAAACTAACTACCCATAACATCTCCTCCTCCTCTCCAGTTTATCCCTCCAAAACCCACTAACAAGAGATTGGTGCGCGATGAGGACATCGCGAATGAGTGCGGGGAATGTGTCGGGACTGGTGGGTCCCGAATAACTTCCCATCATTCGAGAGACTGAATATAGACAAATTGTGCGCAACAGAGAAATCTGGAGTAAGAAGGAAAGAGAGAGAAAGGACAAAGGATTAGGCCGCAGGAGGGAGTAATGCCCTAGGGAGAAAACCAACAACGGCGAGCGAGTGAGCGCAAGAACAGGGGCACGTAGAACATAGTATGAGGCCGGGGGGGCCATTGGGATGCAACAAGACTAAGGCCAAAGGGCCCTTGAACCAACAAACGCAGCACGACAACGACAAAGGAATGAGGGAGTCGAGAGTTGGGCGGCCCGGAGGCCGTGGGAAACGGAATGACGAGGGCCCAACATGGGGCCACCTTCGGAGCGGAGGCCCACGACCAAAGAAATCGGGGCGCACAAGGCGCAAGAAAAGACAAGGGAGAGGGGTCACCATGGGGCGGTGAAACGCCCAAGGGACGTGGGACACCTCGGGGAAAGGCAGCCGGGGCCACGTGCGACTAAGGAAAAATAATGGCATCCGAGGCAAAATGTGTCGGGGACCACCCACGGGACTAAGTGTCGGGGACCGCCGGTGGGACTAAGTGTCGGGAACCGCCGGTGAGACTAAGTGTCGGGGACCACTGCTAGGACGGATGGCGGGGACATGTGAAAGTCCCAAGAAGAAACAGCGGCACCGCATGAGGGAAAATAATAAGGGTAAGGTGCACCGTCAAGATCGACATCTTGACGGCCAAGAACATTAGCATCGCTAGTGCAAGCACTAGCGGTAGCAAATGGGAAGGTTGAAAAGAAAAGAAAAAGTAAAGAAACTTGAGGTGGGAGGCGTGGGAGCAATCCGAAAAATCTCGGATCAGCCTCCCTAAAAAAATGGAGTCAAAAGAGACTCCATGTGAAAAATAGCCCCCCGGGAGAAAATCGGAGTAGGAGGGGTCACTATGGGAGGAAAATAGAAGTAAAGGGAAGCTCCCATGGGCATAGGAAGGGCCAAAACTAAGAGGAAGGGGCTAGAAAAGGGCCTTAACGGCCACTTGACACTTCACATGCTAGAAAAAAGAGAGAAAAAAAAAGAAAATGTGGGAGAATAAGACAAGAAGAGTGAAAGGGAGTGAGTGAGTTGGCCGTCAGTAGGGACTGCCACAAGTAGGGACTGGCAGGTCCCTACTATCCAAGAAAAGGAAAAAAGAAAAGAAAAGAAAAGAGAAAAGAAAAGAAAAGAGAAAAGAAAAGAAAAGAGAAAAGAAAAGAAAAGAGAAAAAGGTCTTAACGGTAAAAAACGACCATTTGGGGAGATGCATCCGTGATCAGATTCATTCTGGAATATGGCGGCTGCAATGGGCTTTGATTTTCTTTGATTTTTGCAGAGAAAATCAAAGAAAATCAAAGCCCCATGCAACCAAAAATAACGGATTGCATGGGGAAGGAGAAACACATGTTTTTGGTGCATCCGGAGCCAATATTGAGCCCGGATGCACTTATAAATTTAACGCTTCATTTTCTTTTAGCATGGGGCAAGTTGTGGGGCTGTCGGACTAGAAAAATGGCCATGACTGCAGTCCGAGAAATAACGGACTGCATGGGGATGCCTAGGCTAAGGGAAAATGAGCCACGACAAGCCCAAAATGCTAGAAAGGAGCAATTTCGGCATGAGAGACAATAAATGGCGAACGGCCTAGAAAAATCGACACGCATGTAGAGATGATGAGACCACTAAGGGCAAGAGGGCCCCAAAGATAAAAATGGGACACCGTCCGGAATATTGTCAAGGACCAAGTTGGTCCAAATAATAAAAGTCGAAAAACGGGTTCCGTCGGCGGGACAAGAAAATGGAACTAGTATGGAGGAAAGTGGTGGGGACTCGGGATGTACCAAGGGAACTATGAGCAAGCACAAGGAATAATTGTGCAAGCAAACGGTGCCGACAAGATCAAGGATCTAGACGGTGGGAAATATTAGCACCACTAGTGCAAGTGGGGCAAGTGGGAGAACCATGGGGTGATATTGGGAGGGCTGCCCAACAGTCTGAAATATCTCGGACTAGCTAGGCATGAGAAAATAGAGCCTCAAGAGGCTGAACTTGAGAAAAAGGCTATCCTTGGAAAATCGGAGCAAAAGGGGCTCAAAATAGGACAAACGCAGATAAAATGGAGCCCTCTAGGAGCATGGGGGTGCCATTGTTGAAATCCGAGATATAATGACCAAGTACCAACCATGAATCTGGCCTTGAATGAGGCCCTAAGGCCTAGAAAGAGGGTGCACAACAGTTTGACACTTGTCACAACTGAAATAAAAGAAAAAAAAAGAAAAATGAGAGAAAAATGAAGGAGAATGAGACAAAAAGGGAGAAAAGAGTGGAGGAGAGTGTGCCGGCTATTGGGACCTGCACAGTAGGGACTGGCAGGTCCCAACTGTGACCTCATCCCTCCTAGAATGAGGGAGGGCAATCCGGATTGCAAAGATATGGCGCTTGGGGCCATATCTCAATAAAATCTAAATTAAAAAGAAGAAAAGGAGAGAAAATGCAAAAGAGAAATGACCGGTTTTCTTTTGGACCATGGATCTGAGATCAGATCTCATGGTGGAGAGGAACTAGCCGTTTTTTGTGGGCCAGCTCAAAACGGCTAACTTCGGAATGAAGTGGCAGCCAGAAATGGAAAGAAACAAAAGACGGAAAATGACAAAACTGTGCATTTGGCCCAAAAATAGAGCCAGATGCACCAAAAATTTACAAAGTGGACTTAGGGGCTCAAAATTATAGCAAGGGCTACTTGGGGGTGACACAGAATATTGTTGGCCTTGGATCTCAGCCATATCCAAGGCTGAAAATGTGCCGCTGCATGGAAAAATATCTCGGCCTACCAAAAATGGGTACAAACAGAAAAAATTGAGAAAAAGGCCCACAAGGCATTTTTTTCTCAAGTAAAATTGCCCCTTGGGCATTAGGACCCAAGGGGGCAGCATTTGAGAGGTGAAAAGGAGGCCGGAGTAGGCCAAGAGGTAATCCGAGTTGGTACCAACCACTCGGACTGCATGTACTTGGCCAAAAAGATGCCCGGGTACCTTCGGAAGGGCCTAGTAGTAGAATTTTACCTTGGGGGTACCTCGGTTCACCTCAAGGCACATGGGGAGGCTCATAGGCTGGTCGGACTGCTGGTTTCAGCCTACATAAGCTGGGAATTCAGTCCGCCACTTTCACAATTGCATGAGGAGTGCCCATAGTGCCCAAGTGAGCTCATAGGAGCACTCTTTCACTTGGAGAGAGGAGAGGGGAACCCATGCCAGTTTAGGAGCTCGGTGAAGGCCATGAGCTTGGGAGAGGAGCTCTAGAGACTAGTGGTAGTAAGGCTGGCCCTAGGGAGGTGATCCTCCATAGCCCCTACGTGTGAGGAAGAGAGAGAGGCTAGAGGGAGTCCCATTAGCCCTCCTAGAGGGGTGGACTCCATAGCTATGGTGATTGGAGCTTATGGTAACTTGGGAGAAAGTGAGAAAGAGAGGAGAGAGGCTTGAAGAAGAAGGGGGCCATAGCCAAGAACGTGTTTTGTGCAATGAAGAAGAAGCCTCATCAAGATTGAGACTCCATCTCCAAGACATTAACAAGGTGAGTGGAAGGAAGAGGATTTGTCTTCTTCTTCTTCTTCTTCCTTTTCTTCCTCTTCTTCTTCTTCTTCTTTTCCTTCTTCCTCTTCCTCCTCCTCGTCTTATTCTTCCTCTTTCTCTTCTTCCTCTTCTTCTTCATCTTCTTCTTCCTATTGGGCTACTCAAACTCTTGGTTTTCATTCACACACTAGTAGGTAGTACTCCAATTTTTCTATGAATGATCTCATGCTCATTTCTTGTGATTTTGACTAGTGTAGATCTTACATTTCACTCACGTGTTAGTAGGAGATGCTCCGATTCGTCCATGGATAACCTCTTGCTTGTATCTTGTGATATAGTCTAGTGTGACTCTTGTTTTTCACTCACACACTAGTAGGTAGTACTCCGATTTTTCTATGAATGATCTCATGCTCATTTCTTGTGATTTGGACTAGTGTAGATCTT
>BFEA01000784.1:527286-551069 GCA_003427395.1 Chara braunii
TGTGATATAGCCTAGTGTAACTCTTGCATTTCACTCACACACTAGTAGGAGATGTTCCGATTCTTTTATGGATGATCTCATGTTCAATCTTTGTGATTTGGGCTACCTCAACTCTGGCATTTCACTCACATGCTAGTAAGTAGTGTTCCGATTCTTCTATGAATGATCCCATGTTCAATCTTTGTGATTTGGGCTACTTCAACTCTTGGATTTCACTCACATACTAATAGGAGATGCTCCGCTTCTTCTATGAATGATCTCATGCTCATTACTTGTGATTTGGACTAGTATAGATCATGCTTTTCACTCACATACTAGTAGGAGATTATCCGATTCTTCCATGGATGATCTCTTGCTCAAATCCTGTGATATAGCCCAGTGTAACTCTTGCATTTCACTCACACACTAGTAGGAAATGTTCCGATTCTTTTATGGATGATCTCATGTTCAATCTTCGTGATTTGGGCTACCTCAACTCTTGCATTTCACTCACATGCTAGTAGGTAGTGTTCCGATTCTTGTATGAATGATCCCATGTTCAATCTTTGTGATTTGAGCTACTTCAACTCTTGCATTTCACTCACATACTAATAGGAGATGCTCCGCTTCCTCTATGAATGATCTCATGCTCATTACTTATGATTTGGACTAGTGTACATCATGCTTTTCACTCACACACTAGTAGGAGATGGTCTGATTCTTCCATTGACGATCTCTTGCTTAAATCTTGTGATATAGCCTAGTGTAGATCATGTTTTTCACTCACATGCTAGTAGGAGATGATCCGATTCTTTCATGGATGATCTCTTGCTCAAATCTTGTGATATAGCCTAGTGTAACTCTTGCACTTCCCTCACACACTAGTAGGAGATGTTCTGATTCTTTCATGGATGGTCCCATGCTCGTTACTTGTGATTTGGACTTCATGCCTTTTCACTCACATGCCAGTAGGAGATAATCTGATTCTTCATGGGAGGTCTCATACTCATTACTTGTGATTTGGACTAGTGGAGATCTTGCCTTTTCACTCACATGCTAGAAGAGGGTGCTCCGATTTTTTCATGCATGATCCCATGTTGATTACTTGTGATTTGGACTAGTGTCGATCTTGCTTTTCACTCACATGCTATTAGGAGATCCTCCGGTTCTTTTAGAACTGAGAGAAGCCATCCCTAGTACGAGAGGACTGGGATGGGTCAACCTATGGTGGACCGGTTGTCATGCCAGTGGCATTGCTGGGTAGCTACGTTGGTATGGGAGAACCGYTGAAAGCATATAAGCGGGAAACCCCTCTTGAAAAAAGTTATCATACAAAGTRAAAGACCATCACTTGAATAGGCGAGAAGTAAAAGCACCGTGAGGTGTGAAGCTTACTCGTACTAATTACGATTCCGACTATCGGGGATAATGGGGATAAATACAAATATCGGATTATGGATTTAGTGAAATATTTAACATTTTCAATGATTCTTTTTCTTTTAGGCATTTGGGGAATCTTTTTAAATAGAAAGAATATCCTTATTATGTTAATATCAATTGAGTTAATGTTACTTGCCGTCAATTTGAATTTTTTAGTCTTTTCTGTTTATCTAGATGACATGATGGGTCAATTATTTGCTTTATTCGTATTAACTGTAACTGCTGCAGAATCTGCTATTGGGCTCGCTATTCTTGTTATTACTTTTCGAATTCGTGGCACTATTGAAATCTACCCAAACCAAAACAAGTGGYCCATTTCCGCTTAAGAAAGACGCCTAAAAAAGAGGCGCCTTAGATTAGAGAAAAGAAACAAACAAAAAAAGAAAAGAAAAAGAAAGAAAGACACCGTAGCCTCGCCTAATCGGCGGAATGAATGAATAGCAGGCTACCCTATATTCAATAAATGAATTTAATTTCAGGTTGATCTCATACTCATTGCTTGTGATTTGGCCAGTGTAGATCTTGCTTTTCTCTCACGAGCTAGTAGGAAATGCTCCGCTTCTCCTATGGATGATCTCGGGCTCAACACTTGCAAATTAGCCTAACGAAAGTCTTGATTTTCACGAGCTAGTTGATATTTCCTCCATGTGTATGTGTCTTTCACTAGTTCTAGCTTCTCATTGTCAAGTTCGTGTGTGTTGTGATGTTTCGGTTCCTACTTGGTTGATCCTTCATCCATGTGCATGTGTCCTTCAGTAGTTCAAGTATCTCATTGTCAAGCTCATGTATGTTGTGATGTTCCGGTCCCTACTTAGTTGATCTTTCCTCCATGTGCATGTGTCCTTCACTATTTCAAGTATCTCATTGTCTAGTTAATGTATGTTGTGATGTTCCGGTTCCTACTTAGTTGATCTTTCCTCGATGTGTATGTGCTTTTCACTAGTTTTAGCTTCTCATTGTCAAGTTCATGTATGTTGAGATGTTCCGGGTCATGCTTAGTTGATCTTTCCTCTATGTGTATTTGCTTTTCAGTAGCTCTAGCTTATCATTGTCAAGTTCATGTATGTTGTGATGTTCCGGGTCATACTTAGTTGATCTTTCCTCTATGTGTATGTGCTTTTCACTAGTTCTAGCTTCTCATTGTCAAGTTCATGTATGTTGAAGTGTTCCAATTCGTGCTTATTCGATCTTTCACTATGGGATGAGTGACCGACATTTGGTTGCTACTACGGGGAGCTGATTTGATTAGGATTAGAAGTTTCTTTTTCTCTCTCCCCCTTTCTCTCTATCTATCTATCTATCTATCTATCTATCTATCTATCTATCTATCTATCTATCTATCTATCTATCTATCTTCCTCTCCTTACTCCTCTGTTTCCCTCCCTCTTCGCATTGCCCTTTCTCTCCCTCTCTTTTCCCCTCACTTGGCATATGATTAACCTTTCTCCCCTCACTTGGTATATTGCCATGGTGCGAACGGTAAAAAGAGATCAGACCTCACTTGGTGCAGAAAGAGGGCAAGGGGAGGGTAGCCGGTCCCTTGTGCCACCAAGAAGGCAAAAGAAAGGACGGTTGGGAAAGTGGGTAAAAGAGGCGGAATCCGAGAGAGAGTATAAGTGGAAGCAAGGTCAGTTTGACTCAACCATTTCCCCGACAGCATGACTATGAGAAGAGGATGGGCTGATTGAGCAAAGAAAGGGAACAAATAACAGCCAAAGAGCATGGAAAAGATAGGCATGTGGGAATGGCTATGTGTTGACCCCCAACGGGGAGTTGTATGAATCTTTGCTTTGTGTGGGATTGTGCAGGTAAGTGAAGGCTAAGGATGCCTTGAGCGGGATAGGGCCGGGAGGAACCGGGCATAAAAAAGGAAAAGGGAAGAGGGGCAAAGGGGCTATGGGACCCTTAGCATAAAGCCAACCCATGGAAATGACCTTTGCGTTTGAGAGTTGGAATGTAAATAAGAGAATGGAGTGTTATCTTGCCAAGGGAAATGTGAAGTTGTGCGTGCATGCATGTAAAGGCCCCGAAAAGACTAAGGGGCCTGCGTCAATAGGGTTGAGTAAGATGTATGAGACCCGATGGGTGAGTAGAGAGGCGAGGGGAAGGACGGCATCGCCGCACCCCGATGACGCCGTAGGAACACAATGGTTAGGGAAATGGTGCGCGGCCTAAGGATGACGCTTCGCCTGCGCACAAGAGAAGAGAGACCCTCAAAGAACCCTTGGACTGCCTGCGTATTGGAAAGAGCAATTGTCTGAGAACTCAACCAAGAATAAAAAAAAATCAGCGTTGCGGAATGACCAGTGAGACTACCACCCGGCGTGACGGCTGAGTGACATCCCCAATGTCAAAGCTCTCTCGTGCGATGGCCCACCCCCATCCATCTCAAAGCACTAGGTGGGGGTGACCCTGGGACGAATGGCCCGCGCCTTGAGCATGAGCGTGGGCTGGCCGAGCCAACTGGGACCCGCAGTGGGGTCGACTAAGGCTCGAAAGTCTACCGGGTTTGACCCTACACTGTGGACTTGGCCTTTCGGTACTGTAGCAGCTGCGACTTTGACCCTTCTGGACTGTAGCAACTACGACCCTGACTCTTCAAGAAGGCTACAACTACGACCTTTAGACGTGACTAGGACTCCTATCCGACAGGTCCACAGATCGAACCCATGCTACTTATGGACCCTATGACAACCTATCGACTGTTAAAAATAGACAGGTCGCGGGTTCAACTCTACGGGTCGACACAGGTACTGTACACAGGTAAGGTAGGGACTAGGGATCGAGCCCTGGGATCTGCATCAGCTACTGCGAACTGGTGAATACCGTTTCACAACCGTTCAGAATGAAATAAACAAAGCACCGTAGAGAGATATAGCATGGCAAACAAGATACTCCATTCATTCACTCGTCAGGTGCGTAGGCAGTTCACACACCTCACACACAATCAAGACTATGGAGAATGGAAGAAGAACCCAGAAAACCCCAACTGGCAATCAATTCCATGCACACACACATGGGCACCCTGGCGGCACGACACTTACCTAAGTGGCCGGGCTCTTGAGATGAAAGAACTCACCCCCCTCTCACATAGTCCTCCTGACCCAATGAGCATCCTCTACACTAGTGTCCTATCATCTAGGAGGGTCAACATCTACCCCAAAGTACAAAGTCGGATCCCCTGTCGATGTTGAAGATCAAAGCAGCAACTTGCAGTCCGTAGGTGCAGATATGGCTGCCACCCTCAAGCTCGCCTGACTTGAGGGGAACCCTAAAGTCACTCCTCGTCTTCCTTGAAGTCCAGATTCAAGTTGTAGGTGCCCTTCAATGTCGCCTCTCTCAAATTGCATCACGTCCCACCTTGTGTCTCGCCACCACAAACATGCACTCAAGCAACCTGGTCGGGTCTAGTGTCGACCCTGCACGGCCCTGCCAGGTGGGAGCAGCTTCCCTTCACCACGCTGCCCCACTTAACCCTAACTTCCAGCCCTAACCCTAAGTGGTTAGCCCTTACCACTAGGGTTAGGGTTATGGCAGCAAAATCAACTCTCGCCAGCAAGTAGAATCCTCTCCGATACCAATGTTACGATCCTGGCCAATTTCGAAGTATACATTCATCTGAAAGTACAATGCCATCCAATTGCAAAAAGAAATGAATGAACTTGAGAGGACAGAGAGGGAAAGAAGAAGAAGAAGAAGTAAGAAAGAAGAAGAAGATGATGTACTCCAGCATAGACCAATGACAAGGCTCTTCTTCTTCACCAACCAATCTCTTCCTCCTTAACTCCTCCCCTCTTATTCAAACAAGAAATAACAATAATAATGTTGAATGACTGAACCAGAATCAATGTCCGAATCCCACTTCTACTGCAGGCACAACATGAGGTTCACCATAGCCATGGCCACCCTTCCTCTTCCTCTACACACAGGCCGAGGCTATGGCGGACTACTGAGGCTTCAGCCTCCTGTCCAAAGGACAACCCAAAGCAGCTATGTCGCTGCCCCACTTCAAGGTCATCACCATGCAGCTATGCCGCTGCCCACTCAACCGCCATGCCTGACTCTGCCCCGAGCTTCCTTGATGCGGCACTACGCCCACTGGCGCCTTCCAGATGCAGCGCCAAACAAGGTGGTGAAGATGGTGTCTGCCATAGCCAGGTAAGTACCCCACCACTCTCCTCCTTTGTCCCCTTCTCCCTCCTCCTCCTACCGGTAGAGCTCCACCATAGCCAAGGTGGAAGCTCCCGGCTTCTTCCTCCCAGCAGCACTGTAGTACCCCGCTCCACTCCAGCCAGCGCTCCAGCAGCGCGTCGCCAAACTTGCACACTGAAGAATGAGGCTGAGTTCTTGCCTCAGCCTCTTGATATAGCGGCCTGCTTGCCTCTTGGGCGGTGACTTCCAGGCCGCTCGGCCTCCCAAGCAACCGGTACCTCCTCCCTTTTGGAGAGAAACATCATTGCAGACTCTGATATTGCCCGTGCAGGCTCTAGACTCAGACTGGATGGACTGGTACCGGCCTAGACCTAGCCTACCGCTACTGGGCCACTAAAAATGCCAACTTTGTCTTTTTCTGCTCGGCCTCGAGTACCCGGCACATCTACCGCTACTGGGTGCGGTACCGGCCTACCTGCTACTTGAGTGTTTTTTCCGCTGCTCTAAGCATTGCGGCCCCCTGGCTCCGCTACTTGAGTGTTTTCCTTGCTGCAACCCTCAATGCCACGGCCATAGGTAAGTACCGGCCCTACGGGCCTACCAAACAAGCAAGTACCCTTGCGGGTCGCACACACACTCATACCGACAAGCACTCAGACAGGCGCACAGGTCACAAGCACGCACACACAGACAGACTTAGAAAACACAGCAGAATGCGGGTATCTCAGCAAGGCATCCATTCCATCGGCAGAACTTCAGAAATCAGCAGTGTTCTCAGTCTGTGTTTTGACGGGTCATTACACATATTTTCAGATGTGGTTACCATCATAGGTAGTCAGGATACGTGCTTGCTGATGTGGTTACTATAATAGGTGCAGTATTCAGAGAAGTAGATAGGTGACTATTCATGTCATATAATAAGCCGAGTCCTGCTGACTGTGCGTATTGTAATGAACCCAGACTGGAAGATGCTCGTCAGGCGTCTTAATGCAAGACAACTCAGCTCTGGTCAATGCCTCCAATAATCATGAAAGTGTTCTCTGATACAAAGTCTCGTTACCAATAGGAGTGGAGGGGAAATAGACAATCAGAGGGTGGAAGAGAGAATCAATGACCACCAAGAGAGTAGCCCAATAATTCCCACTCCTTCTCCCGGCTTCCCCTCGCCTCCACGTCATCAAACAATATCCAGTAATGAGTCAACAAGTCCTGATCACATAGAAGTGCCACGTGGCACTGTTCTTTCGTGAAGACAATGAAGACAATCAGCAACGCACAATGTCGACGTCACCCTCAGGTAAGTATCCGGTTCCTCAATCATCCACAGATCCTGATCTCCCTCCTTGTCACGACCAATCGCCTCATGTAGACAGTGTGGCCAATGCCACGTCAGCAATGAAGACAGGGGGCATGCACCACATCAGCAATGAAGACAGGTGGCATGCGCCACATCAGCAATGGATGCAGGTGGAACGCACCACATTAGCAGAGAAGGCGCCAGCATGCTGCCACAGTCCCGCATCGTTGTCCACGGTGGCAGCGTGCAGCCAGCGTCAAGCCAACGTTGAGCCAGCGTTGAGCCAGCGTCGAGCCAGCGTCAAAGCAGCATAGCAAGACTGAATGTTGACCTCCTGGAGACCAAGCCTTGTGTAGTGTTTGACAAGGCAGTCTGGCCTTAGGTCTCCAACCCACAGTTGTACAGATTGACTCACAGCCGAGGGCCTGGATTGTATACAGTTGCAGACTTCCACTTGGTCCTGATGCTGTCTTGGTAACTGCATACAAACAAGTGTGTGCGTCTGACCGGTGGCCTGGGCTGGGTCCACTTTGACTCTGACTGTTTGGCGTCAGGCAGTTGACTTTGGTCAACTGTCGCCCGCTCAGGCCCTGAATCTATGTAAGGGTCCTTTCCCCTTTGGCCTGGGTCTGAGTGTGGCCTGGCCTGGCGAGGCCCTTAAACATTCCACGAGGCATACGGCATGGGTTATTGCAATATGTCTGTCTGACCATCTATTTGTCTGTCGACCCGTCCTTCTGTCTGACCACCTGCCTGCTCACTTGCACGCCCTCTAATTCCTTTATGTGCTTTCCTCTGCCTGTTGCTCCATTCATCCCCGTCATGTGCACCGACATAATCATCTACCTGTGTGTGCACTTGGCCATTTGCCCGCCCACTACCCTTTCTGTCTACCTTCCTGCCCATTGATCCCCATGCTTGCAAAAGTGCTCATGTTCTTGTGACCAACTCCTTGACCGTGTGCTTAGCTGCCTAACTGGATTTTCTATTTTAACCATTTATGTTCATTGCTGAGCATGATACCGTTTAGGAAATGTTTTGATCTGCATTCCTGTTTGGGCATGTATTGGGTTCTGGTGCGCCTCAATGTTTTGGGGTTTGAACCGCTGCTACACGGCCCCAGTCAAGGGAAAAAACTCATCGCCTACTCCGAAATGTTCGGGGCTCGGGGAAGGCGTGGTAGTGCAATCGGGGAGGAAGCCGGTGGGCCCAAGGAAAAGGAGCAAATGGACGCAAGATGTCCTTCTGGTCTACGCTGTGCACGAGTTTCCACATGCACGGCCGCAGATAGAAGAGAGTGCCCTGCCTCGCTGGCAGGGCTCGAGGAAAAGGAGCAAATGGACTGCAAGATGTCCTTCTGGTCTACGCTGTGCAAGGATTTCCACATGCACGGCCGGAGATAGAAGAGAGTGCCCTGCCTCGCTGGCAGGGCTCAAGTACCAAAAAAAAAAAGGAAAGGAAGGTTTGAGGGCTTTTCACACTGGCACTTTCCACAATGTATCTGACCACACTTATGGCCTGGCTAGGACGAAGGCAATCAAGTACAAAGCTTAGGATACCATTATTCTTTTGTTTTTCTTCTTTTCTTGCAAAAACAAAAGAATCCCAGTTGTTTCTGTTGGGACTCCCCATGAGAGACTGGGAGCAACCATGTGCCTGCCAGGCTCTCCGATTTCAGGGCAGTGTGACGAGGCAGAGGAAGAGCAGGGAGGCTGGGAGAGAGAGAGAATGAGAACACTCACACATGCTCACTCAACTCGACGCAGACTCGACACAACTCAACGGACGCAGACACAAGTTTCAAAAGTCGCAAAGTCACAGTCTTGAATTCCCGAACACAATGTCGACGCAAAGTCGCACTGAACACAAGCACTTGGTGCCCGTAATGTGCTCGAGTCACTACTTGAGTACCGGACTCAAGTACGGTCCTGAGGGCGAAAGTGAAAATGCCTCAGGGCCAGAACTGGAAATCGGAAGTCTGAGAGTGGGCGCCAAAATGATGGATGGCGCCAAGTGTCCGAAATCCGAAAGTCGAAAAAGGAGGACTTTGAAAACGGGCGCTAGGATGCGGATGGCGCCAACTGTCCGAAATCGGAAAAGCAAAAACGAAGTAAAACGAAACAAGAAAATCACAAAAACATCGGGGCGAGAGAAAGGGAAGAGGGGAAAGGAAAGGGAACTTAACGAAAAGCAAGGGATGCTCCCAAGAGGCAATCAGCCTACAAGGAGAAACGAGCCAAATGAAGACTTGATCGAAGGACAACTTCATCATTATCCTCGATCCCCCTAAAGGTCGGCCTTGTCATCCTTCGATCACGAGGTAAGTACGAACGAATCTCCGACCCAATTGGTCAAGCGTAAAAGGCGGAAAGACGACAAAACTCTACGGAAGAGCACGAGGATGAGCGTGATTTTTGAACGATCCCCGAGTGAGCTTCCAAGAACAGAAGGAGAGAAGAAGACACTGCATGATATGCTCATGCACGAAGACAAGACAGGTCATTCGTACAGAAATAGCATTTTTCCCTCTAATAGATAGCAAGGGGAGTTTTCCACGAAAAACTCGGGCAGAAATCTAGGGCAGGTATAGAGTAGAAACAGACAAAAACCTAGTTGGGCGCGCGAGACGGAACCCTCTTCGCTCCAAATTCAAACCCACCCATACCATCAGCCATTATTCCGAAATAACACTACTCAGCGTATACACCCCTACCTCGCCTACCTTCGCCCACCCCCTCCCCACCGACGAACTCTCCTCCACAGAAGCAAACCCCCCCTCACAACCTACTTGCCGTAACTCCATTCCATTCCCCCAGATCTCCCGTAACATTTTATCTCTCAATTACCGCACTTTTCCACCGCACTTTTCCATGTGCAAACACCTACTGTTGTTTTTCGATTAGCGGCAGAACAGAGGTGTATCCTCTGACAGACTCCTCCCTCGTTCTCCCAGCTCGGTACCTACCAACCCCTTGACCAACATATCCTCATCATCGGCATCCAACCACTAAGTGCTGGTCAGCCTCCCACAACCCCCACCCCCATACAGTCGTTACCCCGACCCACCCACCTAGTCCAGAACCACTCGCCCCAAACATCCCCGGTCTTCCATAAATTCTCACAAAGTAATTGCCTGAATCGAACCCACCGCTGCACTCTCTCCGGCCCACCACCTGCCCACCCAATCCACACCAGATTCCTCTATCCCGCACAAGCAAACCCGCCAGTAAATATCTCCCCCCACCATTCACCCTCTGGTCCCACATCCCCACCCTCCTCGCCCCATCTTCCAATATCCCACCACTCGCCACACAAGTTACCACCCACCACTCGAACACGACTCCCCCACAAATCCACTCAGTGGTAAAGAATCAACCCGATCTATCCCCTCCCTGCCACTGAATTCCCCCACCCCCTTTCTTCATCACTCGCCCTACACGCTCCGCAAAAACCTACCATACAACTCAACAGAGTAGCTGGAACTCAAGAACCCCCCGAGAACAGTTTACGACAACCCAACCATGTATCTTGTGGGGAGAGCTTAAATTCAAGTGACTGCAACAGGGAAGGGCGAGAGTTGAGACCTAGTGAGTAGAAGGAATATAGATAGCATTCCATCGAACAGAGAACATCTAGCGAGTAAAAGATCAGGAATCAACGTCGATTTCTTAAGAAGCATTGATTCTACCAATCAGACCACCTACAACGTTTCAACATCAGCTATCTCTGAAGGGAATAAGACTTTAAAATAACTTTTAGACTACCATTTTTTGCCATTGTCTTGTAAATTATTCCTTTATTCATTATCTGCCCAATTTGGTATCTATTTACTCAGTAACAGAAACAAACAAGGTTCAAAAATTTGGGACAGAACAGCCCACGCAGACAAATCATCAAGACAATATCTCCCAAAGAGAAGAGAAGACACCAGCCAGACAAGGGCAAGAGACAAGAGGCAGAGACCAAGGGAACGAAATGGAGGGAATGGGAATCGAAACACAGAATTGGCTGGCAGAACAGACCAAAGCAAACCTAGTGAAGAGTGTGACTGATCGAAATAGAGGAAAACAGGAAGGAAGAAGTTGTGGTATATGAGTATCCAAAAGAACAAATCCCGAAGCTGGACGAATTTCACGAAACTTCTCCAAGAAAAGCGAAGAGTTGAATTGCCCAGCAAAGCTCAAATGGATGTGGGAAAAGTTCCAAAGCCTGGAACCTGTGCAAGGAAATCAACCGAAAGTATCATTCCACCCACGAACAAGGAACGTAACAATGGTGATTTGCAAGGATCCGACCTACACAGACTTTCTGAGGAACAAGACCTTTACTTGCAACTCCTTCGTAGTCACGGTGCACCCATGGAAAAGTGATACCCCCTTCCAAATGACACGCTCAAGATACAAACGAAAACTGATGAAAAAATACTTTTGGGTACAATTCGACAATGTACACGAAGGGCTGCATGGGGGAATAAAGGAACGCTTGCAGATGGAATATGGCCAACTCAAAGTTGTCGAGTGGATAATCGCAACGCCAGACTTTTTGGTGTCGCAACACAACACGATGGCAGTTTGCCTGGACCTGGGCAACGCCGTCCCACCGCAAATGCCAAATTATTGGTTCTTCGTCATGCGGGACAGAACAATCAGGGTGATAGTGTCCTGCAAAAGCAACCCACTCTGCTTCAAGTGTAGGAAGATGGGTCACACGGGAACGGACCCCAACTGCCCGAAAAACATTGAGACAGCGAAACCAAGGGTACTCAGACAGATGAGCCTGGCGGAAGTGGAAGATGAACCTGGTTTCTGGTACGTGAGAAGCAACCAATACGTAGGGTGGATCTTCAACGACAACCTATTAGTCCCAGACTGGGTCTAGGTACAGGAGGGAGAACCAACCCCGAGGCCAGACGTATATCCCCCCTCAGACAGCAGATGGCAGACCATGAAAATGGAAAAGAAATCCGCGAAAATCTTCACGAGGGACCCGGTGCTAAATCTAGAAAGAATCCAAGAAGAACGTTGTCTGAAGGATCTGCTCATGGACCCGAACGAGACTAGGGAAATGATAGAAAAGAAACTGCAAGAGAAGGAAAAGAGCAAACAAGAAAGAGAACTAGAGATGGAAGCAGAGAGGAAGTGGAAGCCGAGAGGAAGAAAATGCTACCAACATACTCGAGAAGGGGCCAATAGAAAGCAAAAAAGCAACAACGGGAGGAAACAGCAGGAATGGAAGTGGACAACCCACAATCAATTCAGGAGGGTGAAGGAGAAAAAGATCAACAGGGAGCAGAAACTGAAGGAAATGTGATAGTGGGAGAGAAAAGGAAGAATTCGGAGGAATGGAAAAGCAAAACAACCAAAAGGATTCAAATGGAAGAAAGAGAGGAAGAAGAAGACCAATACAGGGAAGAGGAGTATGCCGCATGGGAAGACTCCACCTTGGCAGAAATTAAGGAATACATCCAAAAGGCAAAGAGGGAGAGAGAAACAAGAGTTGAATTGCAAATGGCCTATTACACAGAGGAAGAGAAACTCAAGCAAAGAGCAGGGACAGGAACACACAGTCACCCCTTCCCTGTGTCAGCAAAACCCTACGGCCCGCTAGAGAAGGAAGAAGAAATGACAGCCTTCTATGCAGAACAGTATTGCAAGACCAAGAAAGAACAAGCACAAATGGACAAAGAGGCAAAAATGGAAACAGGAAGTGACCAGAGATCGAACAGATACATAATGCCAGCTCTGTCGGAGACATACAACAAAAAGAAAAAGGAGGAACCCCAAAAAACGTCTGGAAAAAAGGAAGGGAAAGAACAGGGTTTGAAGGGAAAAAAGGGAGAAGGGAAGGAGAGAGAGGACAACCCTAAGGAGGGAGATCAAAAAGCACAATTGGTGATACAAGCGGAAATTTTGAGTGCACAAGTGGAAAGGTTGGGTCACCTCAACGACGAGCACAGGCTAAAAGCAACGACAGTGGAAAACCTAAATGACCAGACACAATTTGCATTCTGGGAAAGGGTGAGGCAGGACAGTAGAACGCTGCTACCCTCGAGGACGGAGCTCCCAGTAAAAATGGACTCTGTCACAGAAGAGTGGCAGATTGCGACCACTCCCAGCTTTGCACTACTAAGATTGGAAAAGGGTCGGAGCAGAGAAGAGTTGTTGGCAAGGGCCGTACCAGGAACCAAGACAGTTGCAGTTGGACTGGTAAGAGAACTCCTAAAGGTACAAGAACTGGGGGAGAGAGGCGAAACCAAGGAAGGGAGCTGCTTGAATACCCGCCCGATTGTAGCACTGTACGAATCAAAAACGAACTTGGTGGAGGATCTGCAATGGAAACCGTGGTGGGAAATTGCCCAACTCCCTTTCACATCGTTGGGGACTGAGACAACAATGATTCAGGCTACAGCAAGCATGGCGACAACACTGGCACCAGAGATCTTCAGCAGGGAGGGAAAAGGCATGGAAGGTTTAGAAAACACAATGGAGGAAGACACAAGTGAGTCCTCGCTGAGCCAGGAGCCCATGCAGCTCCCTTCCCTCTCACCCTAAATTAACTATTACCCAAAGAAATCCCAAACCCCTACGCTGTTCAAATGGCGAATGTCAGCGCAACCCAAGGTAACTTGGCAGCCAGAGCGTGTAGGCCCACTAACAAGGATAGGGGAGAACTTGAACTCAGATCGTGGAATGTAAGAGGATTAGCAACCATCTTGGCAACACCAGCAAAATGACACAGTTTTGTCGGCATGACCGGCTGGTTGGACAACAGACCCCCGGATATCATATGCATTCAAGAAACACATCTGTCCACAACAGAGGAGCACCATAGTACACTCAAAGAGATTTTAAGAATACTGAAATATGTCAAGCACGCGGAATGGGCGGCCAGCCCCTCAACAGCCTCAGCAAAAGTATTAACAATAGTACACGGGAAGGCAGATGCCTTCACTCTGGCCCTTATGACCCTTGCCTGTTCCAATCTGCCCATTTGCTGAGTTCTTTCCTTGCTTCTGTTAGTACTTGCCCGTACAGCGGCGCTCCTGGGTTGTTTATTAAATTGAATTTTGTTGTTCCCACTACCGCTTCTAGCATTTCTTGTTTTGCCCTTTTTTTTCTGGCTTCCATCCGGAAAGCTTTGTTTGCCCATCTGCTGACTACCTGGATCGTTTTCAGAAACCTGTATAGGATATTTGTGTTGCTATCTTCCTGTCTATGGAGTTCCCAAACTTGCTTGATCCCTGTTTTGAAATGATCCAGAGTAATTAAGGAGTTGTTCAATTTAAAGAAGCTCTTGCCCGGTGTGTTGTCTAGGGAGAATGTTAGGTGCAAACCTATTTGGCTATGGTCAAAGCCCTCGTAATAGGGGAGCTTAAATATTGTTGCCCGTTTAACTGCGCCTTCCAATATTTCAGAGGTGAGGAAGTAGTCTATTCTAGAGAACAAGGTTCTTCCTTGACTTGTTTTTCTTATGCATGTAAAATCATTTGTTGTTGGGTTAAGCATCATGTATGGGTCTCTTAAGTTCCTTTCCGTGAGGAATTCTACCATTACCTGCGCTTTTGTCTCTTCCGCTGATTCTCTAGCATGTGAGATTTTGTCTAATATTGGTTCTACTGTGGCGTTCCAGTCTCCTGCTAGTATTAGGTGTTTGTGGGCTGGGCATTCCTGCTTTATTCCCTCTAAGAAAGATCTTCTTTGTGCATTGGTGTTTGGTGCATAGATATTAAGTAAGGAGAACTCTTCTTCTCTGTAGGTGAAGTCTATTCTTATCCACGACCTTCTTGTATATCCCTCCTGGACTCTTCTCTTAAAAGTCCAAGCTACACAGGCCGGGTACACCAAGATCAATCTGACGCAGTGGCTTAAAGCCACATCAACAACCACACTTGAGGAGATCCTAATCAAACAGTTTAAGGATCCACATGTTGCTGCAAGAAGAAGAGAGAGACTTCATGATCTCAAGCGCAACAAATGGACGGGCACCATGCATAATCTGCAGTTGTTTGTCAACAAACTTTTTGCGACACCCGGACTGGAAATGACTGCACAATCATGCTTGGATGTTGTGAAAGGTACGGTTCCCACTACCTACATGCATCGCCTAGGCAGAGAGCTCGTTGGTTACACGGTCTGGCTTGCCCTCATGCAGGATGTGGTCATCCTTGAGGCACAAGACCTCATTACCACAACAGGCAGCAAAAAACCTATTGGTGACAGGTGGTTCAGAGGCAGCAACCGTTTCGCTATGCATGACCTATTGGAGGCCAAAGAGGAGGCCTATGTAGATGACCCCACTCTTGGTGACAACCAAGAACAGGACCCTGACACGACCTACTCTTCAGCCCATGACACTAATGTGAATAATGAAGAGGAAAAATCAAATGCCTTTAGAAAGTCTGGCAACGTAAAGGGACCAAACCGAATTCAGGGAAGAAGTATGTCCAACTTTCCAAGGGAGTCAAAATCCCAGCGAAACCGAAGGATGCAACCACGAAACCGTGGGTTGACCTCCGGATCACTGAAAATGCTTGGAGGGTTAGGCTCAAGAAAGGGGTATGCCTGCATTGCCAGAAACCGAACCATAAAGTACAAGAATGCTATTGGCTGCGGGGAAACCAGAATCGGGCGTAGAGTTGACTTCAGCACCCTCTACGGCAAGGGAGGCTGAACCTGATACAGATCGGCAATCTTCTCTTGAAGCCCCATCGTCTGCTGAATCCAAGGTTGAAGTTTGTCATGCTTTGTATGCAGAACATTGTGAGGAGTCTGAGAAGGTCGACTTTCACTATCACTCAGAGCATTGGGCTCAGATGAAACATCAGCACGCTCAAGGGACAGTGAAGTTAATCTTCTTCAAACTTCTCATAAACCAACGCTATCTTTGTGTCTTGATTGACTGTGGTGCGGCAACTAACTTTATGTCACCACACGGGATACGCAAAGTGGGCTTGGGGATGAAGCAAGTGGCTTTGCAGAACCCTTGCCGAACTCGGGTAGGCAACAAAGAGGTTGTCTCCTCTACACATGCAGTCGAAGGTGTGCGCACTACCTTTGACAAGGACAAGACAGTCACCCACACTTTGAACCAAGTGTCCCTTCGACGCAGTCCTTGGCTTGGGCTGGCTGCAGTCCCAATGCGAATGGACCAAGTGGAAGGAGTCGCTTTTCATGGTCAAAATGCTCAAGGGAATGAGTTTCCCATTCTCTTGGATGAGCAACACAAGTCCCCAATGACTTTTCTCAATGCCATGCAATTCTGCAAAAAGTGGCGCAAGCACAAAGAGGACGAACAAATGTATATTGCCTATGTTCCCCTACTCATGTGCCATCTACTTTTGCGGCTAGTACCAACACTACTTCACCTAATGAATCTACTTCTAGCACTACTACTTCTCTACCCTCTACTAGTCCAAATGACTCAACTTCATATTCGGTCGCCTCCATTCGTAATTTGCGACCTGATCTAGGTGACCCGTTTGCTGATCCTTCGCCCCCACCGGTCCCAACAAGCGTCCAAAACCTACTTGACCGATTTCCAGAGGTTCTGGTCGAACCACGTGGAGTTCCCACGCAATCGGTCCGACATACAATCGAGTTGGTCGAGGGTGTTGTTCTGCCAAAGGGTTGCGTGTACCGAATGGGATCCGACGAGTTGGAAGAACTACGGAAGCAAATTGATGAAATGATCGACAAGGGTTGGATCAAACCTAGCAAGTCTGAAGCCCCGCATGTGTATCGATTATCGCGGTCTAAACCGCATCACCAGAAAGAATGCATACCTATTGCCACACATAGATGACTTGCTTGATGTTGGTCGTGGGTGCAAGGTCTTCTCCAAGATCGATCTCAAGTCTGACTATCACCAGATTGAAGTCGATCTTGCGGACCAGGACAAGACTGCGTTTAAGACACGCAATGGGCTTTACGAATTTACTGTAATGCCCTTCGGCCTCACGAAAGCACGAGCCACCTTTCAAAGCCTTATGGATAAGGTCCTCCACGAACAGATTGGTCAGTTTGTGGTAGTGTATCTCGATGACATTCTGATCTTTGGCAAATCCATCAAGGAATACATGAAACACCTTGAGGAAGTGTTCACCATCCTCAAGAAAACGCAACTCCATCTCAACTTAGAGAAATCTGAGTTTGGGAGGGATAGCGTCATCTTGGGCATCGGTTGTCTGCTGTAGGCCTCGAGCCTGAGGCAACCAAGGTTGAGGTCATACGCAACTGGCCTCAACCCATGAACATCCGCGAACTGCGTTCTTTCCTTGGTCTCGCATCTGACTATAGGAAGTTTGTTCCTCGATTCTCTATTGTTGCTCGCCCGTTGTTCCGATTGACAAGAAAGAATGTATCTTATGCATGGGACGCAATGTGTGAGACCGCATTTCAAGCCTTGAAAGAGGCCTTGGTAAGTTACTATGTACTCTGCATTGCAGATTCCAAACTAACATTCGTAGTTACTACGGATGCTAGCCAATATGGGATTGGCGCAGTGCTGCAACAAGATGACGGCGATCGCTTGCGGCCACTCGAATATTACAGCAAACGCATGCCCAACGAAAAGGTAGCCACTTCCAGCAGTCAACCTGATTTTCACGAATATGGAGGACTAGTTTTCCGACGTTATGGAAATAACGACCGTTTGTGTGTACCCAACCACGAGCCTCTCCGCACACACTTTTTGGACTTGGCTCATGGCCAGAGTAGACACTTCAGCATGGCAAAACGTACGGAAGCCTATCGAGACAGTTTGATTGGCCTGGTATGAAGGGATCTGCTGAAAAGTTTGTGGCTGGGTGTTAAGTATGTTAACGAATCAAACCATGTAGACAAAAGCCCATGGGGCTACTTACACCCCTTCCCAGTCCCGATGGACCTGGGGTGTCCGTCTCTATCGACGGCACCGACATGAGAAAGGTGAGTAAGAATGGCTATTGGCAAGTAATAGTGATTGCTGACCGCTTCTCTAAATTCCTCAATCTGATTCCTTTGCCATCCCATGCCCCAACTGAATTGGCGATCCGTGGGTTACATTCTGCAGTCCGAAACCCCGAAAACTCTTGTGAGTGATCGGGACCCGCGCTTCATAAGTACCGAATGGAAGGACTTCATGTCCCAACTGTTAGCATACTCGAGAGTCAAGAGCTCACATGGCCACATTTTTCGTTAGGATGCAATTATCGTGAAAACGACCCTTATGTTTGTTATCTTCGCACAACTAGCCGACTCAGCATCGGCAAGAATGCACCTGGCTGCATGCGTCGTTAAGATGCAATCGACCATTTTAGAGTGCACATGGGCACATTTGTCATTAAGATGCAAACGACTCTTCCGTTTGTTATCTTCGTGCAACTGACCAACTCAGCATTTGCAAGAATGCACCTGGCCGCATGCATCGTGAAGATACATTCGACACTATCTGACCACATTCATCTCTCTTCTTCTCCCTTCCTCCTCGCTCGTTCGTCATCTTCCGCACTTTAATCATTCCGGATCAAGAAACATGGGATGAAGAGTTGTATTCAGTCAAGGGGTTGTACAACAACTCCATCCATTCTTCCACCGGTATGACGCCGAACAGGCTGCATTACGGTTGGCAGATTCGTAATCCTCTCTCCTACTTATTCCCTAAACAGCTAGCTGGTCTAACGCCCGGCACGACTGGCTTCAGTGCCAAGTACGATCGCTTGCTCAAAGTTGCCATCATAGCAATAACCAAGCGACAGCACGCAACGATCCATCATGCAAACAAGGAGTGCAAACCTTCAGATATTGAAGTGGGAAATTATGTTACAGTCCGTGGGAAGTTTTGGATGTGAGGATGGGTTCGGCCCTTCATGCACAGTTGTTGTGCCGCCTCATTTGTGCACATACCCCGTCTTTCATGAATCAAAATTGTATATACATCGTGATGCTAAGTCCTTTGATTACCGTGAAGACATGATTCCTCGTGCGATCAATGGCGGTCATGAGATAGATAAAATCAAACAACATGTAGGGCAGAGACGTAACAGACAGTATCAGGTTCACTTTATGTATCACCTGCTGGACGATCTATACTGGATTTCCAAAAAGGAACTGTTGTGCAGCGCACCTCGCGTTGTTAAAGCCTATGAGCGACAAATCGCCTCTAATGTTGTACCTAAAATCTTTGCAAAGCTCATTGCGACAGAGTACTCCCGAAATCTCTTTGCTCTGTTTGCTTACGACACGTTTGTCAGGACTCAGACTGAGTTACTCGCTCGAAGGGACCTCGCTCTTAAGGGGTGAGTAGTCCGATAACCTGACCAAACAGACAACTGATTTTGGGGTTTTGCCCATGGACTGAATGCTTTGCATAGTTTCCCGCTTGCTACTAAGTTCTCCAAGTCTGTGTGTGTGCACTCTTGCGGATCCGAATGTTTGTCAGAGTGCTTGATGGCTTGAGTGTGTGTGTGACCCGCAAGGGAACTTGTTCGTTCATTGGGCCCTCGGGTGGTGTGACATTGAGGATTGCAGCGGGGGAAAACACTCAAGTGACAGGGGGAAGAGGCCCGCAGCCCTTGAAGCAGCGGGGAAACACTCAAGTAGCAGGTAGGCCGGTACCACACCCTGAAGAGGTAGATGTGCCGGGTACTCGAGGCCGAACAGAAGAAGACAAAGTGGCATTTTTAGAGGCCCAGTAGTTGTAGACTAGGTCTAGGCGGGTACCAATCCAACCAGTCTGACTCTAGGGCCTGTACGAACAATATCAAAGTCTGCACTGATGTTTCCCTCCCAAAGGGAAGAGGTACCGGTTGCTTGGAAGGCCGAGCGGCCTGGAAGTCACCGCCCAAGAGGCAAGCAGGCCGCTATATCTCCCGGTCGGGCGAAGAGCCCAGCCTCATTGTTGGTGTGCAAGTTTGGCGACACACTGGTTGGAGCGCTGGCTGGAGCAGCGCTAGCATTCAGCAGTGTTGCTGGGGAAGGAGCAAGGACACGGAGGAAGAAGAAGGCCAGCAACGTCAGTCTTGTCGAGTCTTTCAATTCCACGAAAAAGTTGGACAGCGTCCGACGTTGAAAAACCCCGGCAAATACCCTTGTTAGGGTATTTGCCCCGAGAGCACTCCCGGACCCCATTGAACGACGTCCCCGTCGTTCACCATCAAAATAGAATCAGGATCCTTATAAAATTTCCATGTGAAAGCAATGATCACAATACACAACAATTCCAACAATTGTCCGGAACTAAGCCAAAACTTTTACAACAATATAACAACAAAACTGGATTTAGCCTCCAGGAGCCTCACTCAAAACTCTGGATATAGCCTCCAGAAGCCTTACAATTCAACAAAATACCACCAGATATAGCCTCTGGCTAGCCTTCCATTCCTATAACATAAAAGTGGGTAGAATGATACCAGATTAGCCTTTGGCAAGCCGTAATCAAACTTGGACCCAGGTCTAGCCCCTGGAAGCCTTCAATTTAGAGGAACTTTTTCATAATCATCCCAACATCATCCCACTGGCGGCCACTCAATACAAACGTTAGTCTCTCTTGAATGATGTCGRAARCCCTCCGACAATACAAAAAAAATCACTCAAGCCACTATCCATTACTGTCACTACTATACCACAATAATGTGCTGACAAGAGTGAGCCAGGAATAGCCCCTGACAGACCTTTCAAAAAATTTTAATCATTCAAGAGAGAAATCATTCTTCCAAAGTCCCTCGACCAAGGTCGACATTACATTCGTCCCCACTTAAGTCATCATGCCCGATATTTCTGACACCCCTTGTGAATGCGTCGAGGAGTGGTGTAATCCGTATGAGGAAAACATCTCGACATCAARCCCCGCTTAAGATTCGAGMCTCACCACATTCCSTCYGATTCYAGTRTTTTCGATCTCATTAGTCTTCTGCGTGCAGAGTAGACCTGCCCCACCTAAAATAACCGAGGCTGGCTAGACCCCGGTCATAGAGGTACGGTGACCATGCTTGACACGAGGTTAGGTAGCCACTCCTCCCCTTGCGGCAAACGATAGTCGTCTATCCTACAAGCATCATTCTAGTAAGACCTCAACACCTTCCTCCCTTTCAGTGATAATGTAGTCCTCCTTTCCTTAAACCACATAGGGTACAGAAGACAACATCCCGCTATGGACCAGGAGCATAGCTCCGGCGTGGGCCTCACTACCACCTACGGAGCTCACAAATCCATCAGAAATTTATCGAGACATGATAACGCCTTCAAGGCTTACTTCAAAAATATGCAAAAACAACAATAAAACTTACCACAAATGCTTTCACACGAAATTTATAACGATCCAAGCGAAATAAACTTCAACGACAAATCAGATGCCTTCAATCATAGAAATGCATCAACAAAAAGGATAATCTCGAAATGAATGGGAATCTGGGTAAACTGATCGATCGAAATATTCATCATTCTAATATCTGACGTATTACTAAATAAATTTGCTAAATATTATCAAAAGGAAGTCAACTTTTGTTTGACAGCTTTTCAAAATAGTTCCAACCAATAAGAATTTACGCAAGAATTATAAGAAAAATAATACCTCAAAGTTCATGATAAACGATATGATTAAGGTATAGCACATGAAAACGGTATTTCTTAACACAATAACTCGTATATCAAAACAATAACAAAGTACGACACCATTAATATCAAGATATTATGAATTTAAACCTAACTTGAACGTTAAAAAATAACCATAAATAATCTCAAGAATGAAATCCGGAAATAATTTTATCGAGACAAAATGATAATAAAATTAATCAATGAAGATAAAATAATGAGAATATGATAAATATATTCACTATAAAATAAAATACCCGAGCGTCGTTCCGCTAGGGACAACGGTAGTTTGCCGTTATCCCCGGCAACGGCGCCAGCTGTCGAGCGCATCGGCCCTCGCGTGAACGAGGGCCCCCCCAGCCATGTCACGCAGGAGTTTTTAAACTAAAACATTCAGTCAAGAGACAACTCGGGAACGACGCATAACATCCCGCATGCCGTCGAAACGGGTGCGGTCGCGTCATCCCCTCGCCGCTCTGGCCAGGTGCGCCAGCTATACATCCCGCGGTCCCCTACGACAGGATAGGTTCCCGCGGGGCATAAGCTTGCTTCCCTAAGGGTGGTGCCCCGCGGGAACCTATCCTGTCGTAGGGGACCGCGGGATGTATAGCTGGCGCACCCGGCCAGAGCGGCGAGGGGACGACGCGACCGCACCCGTTTCGACGACATGCGGGATGTTATGCGTCGTTCCCGAGTTGTCTCTTGGCTGAATGTTTTAGTTTAAAAACTGTTGTGTGACATGGTCGGGGGGGCCCTCGTTCACGCGAGGGCCGATGCGCTCGACAGGCGCCGCCGTTGCCGGGGAATTTCGGCAGCACTTCCGTACTACCGCTGAAAAAACTGGAACCGCCTCCGTAGAATTTCGGCAGCACTTTCGCACTACCACCGATAACCCTGCGTTGCCGCCGTAAAATTTTGGCAGCGCTCCCGCACCACCGTCATAAAACTTGGTGTCGCCGCTGTAAAAGTTCGGCAGCACTTCCCCACCGTAGTGGAGAAATGGCTGGCCAAAGTGATAAAATTTGGGCCCCAGGCCCAAATATCACAGCGCCGCACTGCCGCAATTCCCGTCACGTCCCTGGGTCTGTCCCGTAGGACCAGCACCAGCCCGAGGAGAGAGGAGCAAAGTGCTCTCTGCCTTGGCTATGGCTGCCCAGTCTTCTCCTCGCGCTTCTCTGCAGACCTCCGCTGCCGCTCCTCACCATGCTGTCGCAGAGTCCCACCAGAGACCAGCCTGCCAAGGGGTGGAGCAGAGTGCTCCAGCCAAGGCTATGGTTGTCTCCTCCTTCGTCGCTCCGCTCCTCTGCAGTCCTCCAACTCCGCCGGCAGCACTCCTGCCTCCTCTCCAACACTCCAGCAATGAGGCAAGTGTGCTGTCGCAAACTGGCAGCTGGAGGCAAGTGTGAGGCAGCTGGGGGACAACTGCCTCTTTTGTAGTGGCTGAGGAGGGCAGCAGCAGCCTCAGCTGCCCCCAGGCAACATTCGTTACTTGTCTGGGGCCGTTGATCTGAGCCAGATCAACGGACTGAGGCTGTCTCACCTCAGCCACACACTTAGGGTGGCAGTTGTACTCAACTGCCCCCCTCTTTTTCTCCCTTTTCCCTGCACTCAGCCCCACAGTGAGTGCAGGTTCAGCGGGAAAATGGTTGTTTCCAGCCAAGTTCCCCTCATTACCCCTTCATCTCCCCAGCCTCTGGCCTGAGTCACATTCAGGCCAGTTTGGCCTGTATCTGATCATAGCCGCGGCCACATTCGTGGCCGTGGCTTTTCCCTTTTCCCTTTTATCTTCTTTTTCTCTTTTCTCCCCTGCCCTCCCCTGAAAACGGGGATGGCAGTTTGTCAGATTGGGAGAGGTAGGGAAAGAACTCGTGAAAATTCACGAGTTCAAATCCCGACAGGCTCAGAGCGGGGTGCAAAAAGTACCCCGACTTTGAAGAATTGTAGAAAAATATTCCCTGGATAAAAAAATCCAACAAAATTCATGCACATGGCCTCGGTGCCTGACTACCTACAGAAAAAAAATCAAGGTCAACAAAATTGTTTTGCGCCACCAAAACAATAGTGGCGCAAACTGAAAAATACAGCTTCTCAAAAAAACTGAGATCCCGTTTTTCGTTTTCTTCTTCTTCTTTTCTTTTCTTTTCTTTTTTCTTCTTACCCCCCTAACAACGGGGAGGCAGCCGGCAGGTCGGGAGGAGCAGGTCCTCCTCTTCCCATCCTCCCTTTTCTCTCTCTCTCTCTCACTCTCCACTCAACTCCAACCCCCTCTTGCTTTCCGTGTGTGAACTGTGGGCCACGAGATTTCAAGATCTCGCGGCCACAATCATCTGTCCAAAACGAAGTGGGAG
>BFEA01000784.1:566548-581600 GCA_003427395.1 Chara braunii
CACACACACACACACACACACACACACACACACACACACACACACACACACACACACACACAACACGAAGCCTTTGCACACACACTCAGTCCGAGGTGTCACCCTCGTCTTCGTCCAACTGCTTGCTGCAGTTGTCGGATTCGGGGTCATCGTCAACAATTTTTCTGCGAGGCTTGCACCGCTGTCTTTTTTTTTTTCGGCTTCGCAGCCGGACCGGCGGTTGTGTTCTTCCGAGGCCTGCCGAATGGAAGCTTAGGCTTCGCGTGCTCGTCTTCATGGGGCGCCTTCCTCTTCCTCCCAACCCTGCTGACCCACAGGTTGTCGTGTTGGGCTTCTGCATTGTTGACTGGGAAGTCGGGGGAATTCTCTGGTGACCCAGCTGCCTCCGGAGTTCGCTTCCGACGCTTGTACACGGTCGTCGGTGCATTCTTCTCCACCTCCTCCTCGCTGTTCTCCATCATTTCCTGCTCCTGCTCCTTCCCACTCTCCTCCAGGTCCTCTTCTTGCTGTTCCACGCCCTCCTCGTCACCCTCGTTCATCTCCTCCTCTCGCTGGTCCATGCCATCATCTTCTTCCTCCTCTTGTGTGTCCATGTTTTCTTCTTCCTGCGCTGGCTGGCCAATCTCCTGTTCTGCCTCCTCCTCTCGTTGGCCCAACGTGTCTTCTTTGTCCTCTTCCAGCCGGCCCGCACCCCCCACTGGCTGCGATTCTCGCTCTCCAACCCTCTTCTTCATTTTCTCCAACTCTCTGCAGGTCGGTATAGTTGCACGTCGCTCCTCCTCCCTCATTCTCCTTTGCACCCGTTCTCGATCCGCAACAGCCCATGCCTTTGCACGGTCGGCGTCCTCCTCATCCGTATCGATTGGACGTGCGCAAAGCACCATCTCCATGTCGGTGTCGGTCTGCGGCAGGTCAACATCCGATTGGATGTTGTAGTGCGTTGCGGTGTTCGCCGGGCATTGAGAAGGTGTTGTGGGCGGCTGTTCTCGACGGTGCTGTGCGGCTGCCCTCCTCCCGACGTATGTGGTGCACGGTATTGGAGGTGGGAGTCCCAACTCGAAGTCATCGTCCGATGACTCGTCAACCTCCTCTTCGCTGGACGCCTCCGACCATGGAGTCTTCCCCTTCCACACCTCGTCGTCAAGGTCGCAGTCGTCGGTTCGCTGCTCCTCCTCGTCCTCGTGTTCGAGGCATTTCGGAATCCGGCCCTTTGGTGTCTTCGTGAAGGCCCGTTCTTGCACCAGCTCCTCCTCCGTCTTGTCCTTCTCCTCCACGGGCTCATTCAAAGTAGAACCGTCGCCCGCCTTCGGCTCCGGCAAAGACTCGAAGAACTGCGCCCACAAATCGATGTAACCGTTGTCCTTCACGTTCTTCCCCGACCGCAGAAGTTGCATATTCCAATGAATATACACCAACTTCTCCAAGGTTGAAGGGTTCAACCTATTCCGCCGCTTCGAGTGGACCAAGTCCATAGAAGACCAATTCCGCTCCGCCGGAGTTGCAGTGCTCCACATGCCCATTACTTTGATTGCAATGGACTGCAGCTTCGGCACATCACCCCCATGAGTTGCCCACCACTCCGACGGCGAGATGAGGTGACAATCTGCGATAGCATCTTCTTCCCACATCTTCCGGTCCTTCCTCCGAGGGTTGTGGCCGATGGGTTTCGTGTGGAACTCTCGCAGATCACTTAGAATCTTCACGTGGGCATCCGATTTCCATGGACCGCCGATCTGCCGCTGTAAATAATTCAGCGCATTCTGCACAAGTGCACTGTCCCGATCCAACAACCACTTCGGCTCTCTCCGCCGTGGGTCCAAAAGAAAGGCCATGGCATGCACCGGTTGCCGCATCATCTTCATGCGGTCCCGCACCTTCTCGAGCACCGTGTCTCGCTGCTCCGTGGTAAGCAGCACCTCCCCCAGCATCCTCTCCATGAGCTTGTCGTACTCCATAAAGTTTCACGGTGCAGTCTCGTCCTTGTCCATCCTCCGAAGCAAGTTATACAACGGCTCCATCACCTCCACCACCTTTGTCAACTCCGGCCACCAACTCTCCCTCCGCAACGTGAAGAACACAAGATCTGCTTTGGATTGCAGTTTGATCGTCGACCACCGCATCGCCTTCCATCTCCTGACCATGCTCCCTTCGCCCATCTGCTTCAATACCGCCCTCCGATCGTACAACCGCTCCATCATCATGTACACTGACCCAAAACGGACCTCCGTCGGCCGCGTCAGCGACAATGAGTCGTCCAACGACATCATTAGACTGTGCGCGCAATGGTGGTTTCGTATGAACTTCACAATGGCGTGGCTCCGCTTGACCGTGCCCTTTATCCAATCCAACTTGCTGATGTCCCGGAGCAGCAAGGAGCAGCAGTGCGCAGCGCACAGAACCCAAGGTATCCGTGAAACCGCCAAGTCTGTGCGCCACTCCAAAATTTGAGCGGCCTTCTTGTTGACCTCCACATTGTTTGTGCAAATTGCGTTGATGCGTTGCAGCCCGATCTCCCTCATAATCTTTTCCCAAAGTCTGGCCAGCGCTGGCCCGGTCTTCTTTTTTCCGTCCATCGACATCGTTGCCACCGCTCCCTGCTCCGCCGCCGCCAAGAAGTTCATGACAGGCCTTTCCCTCCGATCTGTCGACCCGTCCGTGATGAAAGTGCACCCCGCGACATCCCAGCATGCGGTCAGAGGCTGCACTTGCTTTTGAATGCGCAGAAAGATGAAGTCAAGCATCACCGTCCGGATGTGCTTCGCTGAAGGCAATTTACCTTCGGTCATGCGGTGGCCACCTCCAAGTACACCTTGTGGAGTTTCATAGTAGTGTCGAAGTTCAGGAAATTGAACGCAATTCCCGCCCGGAACATTGCCTCCGCCCATGCAATGTCCAATTTCTGTTGGCCTGCATTGTCCACCCATCTCCTGATGGTCGTTTGCTGCACAGCAGTCGGCCTTGTAGTCGAATCACACTCTTCTCGGACCGCCTCCCCCGATGCACTTTCCTTTCCCCGCTCCACTGTGTCCTCGACCGGCTCCCTCCTTGCGGAAACCGGCGGTTGTGGCTCCTCGTAAGCACGACGAACTACCGCGTCACCATCACCAACTTTTGCTTGCCCCCCCCCCTCCGAGATGTTGTGCAGCTGCCGGTAATTCTGCAGCAAGTAGCGAGTTTTCTTGTCTGACGGCAACACCTTTGGCCCTTTGGCCACCAGCTGTATGCAACATCTCCCCCGTCCGAAAAGGGCACGACTTGAGCACCTTCATGAAATGCTCGACTGCCCGTGCGCGTGTGCCCCTCCAGATGGTCGAGCATAGCCGACACTTCAGCCAATACTCTCCCCGACCCTTTGGCACAACCTCCTGCCCTTGTTCGACGTGCTTCCATACCTCCTTCTCGCCCTGCAACTTCTTTTGCCTCGCTTCATCCTGCGGGACGAACAACGAGGGGTCGCTGGCCGGTGTGGGTTCTTTACAAGTCACCCCCGACGAAAGGTGTGCTCGAGCTGGCAATATTCTTCCTGCTTCCCTCTCCCCTTTTCAATTGTCCCCGACTTCCTTCTCCACCAATCGAATCCTTTCCCCTGCTCCCACCAGCCATGGCGCTCCAACAAACTCCTACCTGCACCTGCAATTCTCGCCCGACACCTCCAATTACGAGAAGAAGAAGAAGAAGAAGAAGAAGAAGAAGAAGGAGAAAGAAGGAGGAGGAGGAAGAAGGAGGAAGAAGGAAGGAGGAGGAAGGAGGAGAAAGAAGAAGGATGATGGAGGAGGAGGAAGAAGGGATGGATGACGAGATGGGATGGAGGGATGGACGGCGAGATGTGATGGAAGGAGGAGGAAGAAGGAGGAGGAAGGGATGGATGGATAGCAAGATGGGATGGAGGGATGGATGGCGAGATGTGATGAAAGGAGGAAGAAGGAGGAAGAAGGGATGGATGGCGAGATGGGATGGTGGGATGGATGGCGAGATGGGATGGTGGGATGGATGGCGGGATGGGATGGGATGGATGGCGAGATGTGACGGGAGGAGGAGGAGGAAGGAGGAGGAGGAAGAAGGGGGAGGAAGAACAAGGAGTAAGAAGGAAGAGGAAGAAAGGGGGGGGAAGAAGGAGGAGGAAGGAGGAGGAAGAAGGAGGAGGGAGAAGGAGGAGGAAGGAGGAGGAGGAAGAAGAAGGAAGAAGAAGGAGGAAGGAGGAGGAAGGAGGAGGAAGGAGGAGGAAGAAGGAGGACGAAGGAGGAGGAGGAAGAAGAAGAAAGAAGAAGGAGGAAGGAGGAGGAAGGAGGAGGAAGGAGGAGGACGAAGGAGGAGGAGGAAGAAGGGGTGGATGGAAAGATGGGATGGTGGGATGGGTGGCGAGATGGGATGGTGGGATGGATGGCGAGATGGGATGGTGGGATGGATGGCGAGATGGGATGGTGGGATGGATGGCGAGATGGGATGGTGGGATGGATGGCGAGGTGCGATGGAAGAGAAAGGAGGAAGAAGGAGGAGGAAGAAGAAGGAGGAAGAAGGAGGAAGGAGGAGGAAGGAGGAGGAAGAAGAAGGAGGAAGAAGGACGAGGACAGAGGAGGAGGAAGAAGGGATGGATGGGGAGATGGGATGGATGGATGGCAAGATGTGATGGAAGAAGGAAGGAGGAGGAGGCAGTAGAAGGAGGGGGAAGGAGGAGGACGACGAAGGAGGAAGAAGAAGAAGGAAGAAGAAGAATGAAGGAGGAGGAAGGAGGAGGAAGGAGGAGGAGGAAGAAGGAGGGCGAAGATTGATTGACGAATGAAGGGGGGGGGGGAAGATTGATTGATTGACGGATGAAGGAGGAGGAAGAAGAAGAAGAAGAAGAAGAAGAAGAAGAAGAAGAAGAAGAGAAGAGGAGCGGAGGAGGGGGAGGAGGACGGCCTTTTGTTTTTTTTTTTCGTTCGCCGTTCGCGACAACTGCCTAAGGTCGTCAAAGATGTGCCCTGCAAAAGGCCGAAGAAGATAAAGATCGCCGTTAACTGCCGAAGGTCGACTGATGCAAGAAGAAGAAGAAGAAGACGAAGAAGAAGAAGAAGAAGAAGAAGAAGAAGAAGAAAATGAAGAAGAAGAAGGAGAAGAAGAGGAGGGACAAAGGGGAAGACGAAGAAGAAGAAANGAAGAAGAAGAAAATGAAGAAGAAGAAGGAGAAGAAGAGGAGGGACAAAGGGGAAGACGAAGAAGAAGAAAGATTGTGGAGGAAGAAGAAGAAGAGAAGCGGAGCGGAGGAGGGGGAGGAGGACGGCCTTTTTTTTTTTTCCGTTCGCCGTTCGTGACAACTGCCTAAGGTCGCCGAAGATGTGCCCTGCCCCAAACAGCCAAAAGGCCGAAGAAGATAAAGATCGTCGTTAACTGTCGAAGGTCGACTTATGCAAGAAGAAGAAGAAGAAGAAGAAGAAGAGGAGGAGGGGGGGACAAGGGGGAAGACGACGAAGCAGAAGAAAGATTGTGGGGGAAGAAGAAGAAGAAGAAGAAGACGAGGGGAAGGTTCGACGTGCTTGACGGCCTCCCTTCTGTTTTTCTTACCTTCCGAGCCTCGCGCGACCTAACCAACGTCCACCGTACACAAGCAGAAGAAGAAGAAGAAGAAGAAGAAGAAGAAGAAGAAGAAGAAGAAGAAGAAGAAGAAGAAGAAGAAGAAGAATGGCGGCAGCTCCTGCAAACAGCGACGGGCGACGACGACCGGCTCCAACTGACGATGACGACGGGCGGCGGGCGAGGAAGACGAGCTCCTGCGAACGGCGACGATGAATGACGGGCAAAAGGGGCAGCTCCAGCGAACAGCAACGGGCGGTGCAACTTCGAAATTCTGCGGGTCGAAGGGGGCAGCTCCAGCGAACACCCACGGACGGTCTGCGGGCAAGATTGCCACCAATCAAATCTGGGCGGGAAACTTGCGACGGCTCTGTGGCCATCGATCAAGGCAGATCGACGGCCATAAACCCGCCACAATTTTCAAACCCACTCCCCCAGGCCTATCGGGCCCGATGCCGAGGGTTTTCGGCCTGGTTGGACCCGGTAGGCCTGCGGGAGCCCACCACAGTTCGAAATGGGGTCTAAAAACCCCGAAATGCCCTGTGCGTTGGGGGGGCCCGGGGACCGACCGGGTGCACTGCCCGGCCAGGCCGCCCGGGACCCCACCCGGGCCCCCGCCGGGCGGCCCGGAACCCCACCTAGGTGTGTGTCCATTACTTTGTGCTTGTTTTTTCTTTTTTGATTCCATGTTCTGACTTTCCTCACGTTGTCTAGGTTAAATTCTAAAGTTGTTATGCTCTCCTCTTTGATTTCTACTAATGATTTGTGTTTATTTATTAGCTCGTGTACTTGAAACTCCGTGATATCGCTAAGGGTGTCTACTTTCTTCGGGCATTTGAGGGCTACTGAGGGTGTTGGTTGGTGTCTGTCTGTTGCCCAGTCCCCTACTTCCCATTTGGTTTCATTCTTCATTAGGGCTCTCCATTCTAGCGGTATGCTATCTATCATTTCCTCTAAGATTCTTTTCGAGATTGTGTGCTCCCTTCGGTTGGTGTCTCAGTTCTGAGGTTGTCTTCCATCTTCGCTCTTCATCTAGCCAGATGTGCCCTATCTTCCAAATTCCTTTCTCTATCCATTTTCTCCATCTCCTACCTCTGGTTGCTAGGGACCATGGTTTGCCAGTAGCATCCTTGATCAGGGGATTTTCGAATAGAGGTTGTCTCAGCACTTCTTCTTTTTTCTTTGGCTTCCTAACCTTTTCCGGGAGTGCTTCACGCCAGTGTTTGATTAGTGTTCTCTAGTGGCTGTTCGAGGGATCCGTGCTGCTCAGATGATTACTGTTAGTTCTTCCATTTACCTTTCTTGGGGTCCATGATGCGTTCATGAGCCAGTGGTATGGTCTACTTTGAAAGGTACTAGGTTACGAATCTGGTAGAGAGCCATGTCATGCCAGGGAAGTTCCTTATGAAAGAGTATTCTTGTGATCCATTTTGTTTGTAGAGCTTTGTACTCATTTACCGGGTTTAGCAGTCTTAGACCTCCCTTTTATCGGTCTGGTTATGTATTTCCATGTGAGTTTCGGTATATACTTGTCCTTCGATGCATCACCTGTCCATAGATATGAACTTGCCTTTTTCTTTAGTGTTGATATGAATTGGGGGGTGGGTCCCATACAGAGGCTGTGTACCATCCCATGGAAAAAATCATGTGTTTAAGGCTAGGGCTCTACCTTCGAGTGAGGTATTAACTTTCTGCCATTTTGTCATTCAATTGACTATTTTCGCTAATATGCTTGGACCTGTGCTTTCGCTAATGCCCTCCGCTGATACTGTGATTCCCAGGAATCTCATGGGTTCCTGAGTGTTTATCCATTCCAGGCCTTGTATGTCTGTGCTGGCTTGGGGGGTTGGTTGTGAAGACAACCACCATCCAACTGTTTTTGACCAGTTAATCTTCATTTCTGAGGCTAACTGGAATGCTTGCATTGCCCTTGTTAAGGCTTGAAATGATGTATCTGTGGCTCTGATTATGACTGTGAGGTCATCTGCGAACAGCATTACCGTGGGGAAAGAGATAAGCTTGTCTGTGTTCTCTATGATGAGTCTATCTATCGATGGGTCCTTGCGAAGGAAGGCTGCTATTGCTTCCATCGCGAAAAGAAAGATTGGTGTTGCTAATGGGTCTCCTGTCTTACTAATCTAGTCATTTTGTACGTGTCTTACAGGTGTTCGTTTACTTGTACTAATCCGTGTGCATCCTCATACAATACCTTAACCCATCTTCTGAAGTTTGGGCCTATGCCCATTTTTTCCATACTAAGTTGTAGAAAATCCCAGTTTACTTGGTCATATGCTTTTTCAAAATCGAAAAGAGTATGGCCGCCTGCAGCCTTTTATCTCCAATCAATCTAATGGCTTCGTTCAAACAAACTACATTGTCTAGTATGTATCTGCCAGGAATGAAGCCTGTTTGGTTTATGTGAAAACATTTGTATGTGACGTTCTTTATTCGGTTAGCTAGGGTTTTTGCTAGGATTTTGTATGTTACTGGTAGCAGTGTAATAGGTTTAAAGTTCTTTATGTTTTCTCGTTCCCCTTTCTTGTAAAGCAGAGTGACTATACCCGTGCTTATGTTTTTTCCTAATGTGCCTCTTTCAAAAGTTTTTCGGAAGAAATTGTATAGATCCTCGCCCATCACTTGCCAATTCTCTATCCAGAATTCTTTGAATAGTTCGTCTTTTCCCGACACTTTATCCGGTTGCATGCTTCTCAATGCTTCAAAGAGCGCTTGGTTTGTAATGTTTTTGTCTAAGTATGCCGTTGCTTCCGGTTTTACACTCGCATCTAGGTGCTTTAGGAACTTACCTCTTGCTCTGTTTACCTCTATTTGATTAAAATGTGTTGCTCTCGAAGTGTATAGATTTTGACAAAATTTTGTTGCTATTCCAAGGATTCCCTCTTGGTTAGTAATCAATGAGCCTTGGATGTTTTTGAGCCCTTGGATTCTGCTGTTTCTGCTGTTCGACTTGATTTTCTGAAAGAAGTACTTAGTCATGGATTCATTGCTTTCCCAGTCCTTCACCTAGTCATGGATTCATTGCTTTCCCAATCCTTCACTTAGTCATGGATTCATTGCTTTCCTCGTACGGCGGGCTCGATGTTGGTCCCCATGATTGAGGACTGGCTCACTGGTTGAGTTTCCAACACCTCGAAGTAAGCTCTCATGGAGCTGATCCAGGACTCACCATCTTCCTTGCCGTTGTACTTAGATGGTACGGGGACCGCCTTCTTGTCCACATAGGGACTGCCATGGCTGGTACCAGCAATTGCTGTGTCCGAACTCGAGACCGCAGCAGTTGCAGAATTCCCTGCGCAATCGCTTGTTGTAGCGGCAGCGGGGTCTGCACCTACTGGAGGTCCCGATAGAACCACACTTTGAGGAGTGGAGGTATGGAGAGGAGTGAGGACAGACTAGTTAGCAGCATTGGGGGTAAAAGGTTGAGGAAGAGGATTAGGAATCCGATCCTTTTGCAGATTTGTCATCTGCCGCATTTGATCACTGTGCTCCTTGGCCATTTCTGCCATGTCTGCCCGAAGTTCACTAATCTCCGCAGAAAGTTTGGTGATTTGTTCAGGGACGTGACTGAGTAGGTGACAGTCTATAAGAGCATGTACATATGCGACTATCTCCTTCTTGACCTCAGTGTCAGGCAAGGAGGGGATTGTTTTGAGGACAGCCTCATAGTCTGCAACAATGGGTTTCCGCTTTTCCTCCTCGGCTTTCTCTTCCCTTGCCAGTGCCTTTTCGTAGAGAGCTTGGGACAATGGTTTATCCTCCTCTATGGCTGCATCCAGTTGGGCCACATAAGCCTTTACATCGCCCATTTTCGCAAGTCCCTCAAGATGGGAGCTTTCACTCTCTCTTCTCTCTCTCTCTTCCTTTTGTCTACGATTCTCTACTAGCATCAAAATATGAACTCAGGAAAAGAAACGAACTGAATAGCTCAAAGAAGAGAAGGTAGAACTCCTAGCCGGAGCAACATTACTTCTAGATTAGAGAGCAACAAACAACAAAAAAGAAAAACAATTTCACATGAGAGGTCTGATCCAGCGACTCGGTCTGATTAGACTACATACGAGGTCCTCTTCGAGTCCAATCTGACCAGCTCCGTGACCGTACAACAAATCAGACAACGAGTGACGAAATGCAACAATGGAGAATTGAGTAGTGTATAGGGTGCGAGTCAAGGCACGGACGGTGCAATCAAAAGCATGCGAAATGTCTCAGCCAAGATCCCCTCGCCGGATCTCATTCAGGAAGAGAATGAACTAATGTCTAACAGATTCGGGTCCAAGGGCTCTTCTTGTTTGGGCTCGGTCCCACTGGGTCCCCAGGTGTCCCACGTAGGTCGTGACCGCGTCCCAACCAAGAGGAGTCCCACTTGGACTAAGTTTCTGCCTCTACCATCCTGGGATTTGATCGGAGAACCAAGGGTTCTGACACCGGGCGATGTATTTGAATGTTCTGTGGGCAGAATGCCTTTTAGAGGTAGTATACATGGTTTTTGAAGGGCGGGAAGAGGGCAACTGCCCCGCGTGAAATGACACGCCTGCTGGGTCACAGCGATTTCAATTGACATATGAATTCGGTTTGGTGCAAATGTTATGTCATGGGCGAAAACATTTTTGTTTGTTTATTTTTTAGAGACAACTCCGCTGGTGACCGCTGCACAGTTTCGAATTCGCAGGAATAACAGTCCACTCCAAGCTTGGGCGAAGACAAGTTCGAAACTCCAAGCTTGGGCGAAGACAAGTTCGAAATTGCATTATTATTATTATTTTTTTTAAATCTCGGCCGTGGCCGTGGCCCAGCCACGCGACTGGATGCTCTCTCTTTCTTTTTTTTTTTTTCCTTTTTTTTACCTCGGATGTGGCCGAGGCATCGCGGCAGTGGCCAGCCACGCGACAGTGCTTGAAAAAAAAAACAAAAAACGAGAGTGAATCTTCCACTAGAACATGGAAAGATGCACCGCCACGAGGCCCCAAGGATGACACGCATAGGTTGTTGTCAGCCCGTGTATCTCGTTGGGCCCCTGTACCCTTTGCACAAAAGACAAAAATCATGGCGCTGTATCTTTCCATGTTCTAGCGAAGATTCACTCCCTGTATCTCGTTGGGCCCCTCTGCGTTTCTGGTAGGCCGTCGAACGCATTTTTCCTTGCAGTTTCGAACTTGTCTTCGCCCAAGCTTGGAGTTTCGAGCTTGTCTTCGCCCAAGCTTGGAGTGGACCGTTATTCCTGCGAATTCGAAACTGTGCAGCGGTCACCCGCGGAGTTATTATTATTATTATTTTTTTTTATTTTTTTTTTTGAACTTCGCATGTGGGAAACCTACTTAACGAGGTGATAACAGCATCCCCGCTAAGTAGGCCCCTGCGATGAAGGCTCCATCTATTGGTGGGGAGCTGAACCTGCTGGAAATCGGGTCCAGCGTCCCTATACAACGTTGTGATGAGTTTCAGCTGAAAATTGGGTCCAGCGTCCCTGTAAAGTGTTGTGGGGATATGTCACTCTACCAAGACACGAAACCCTAGCGTCACACAGATGTGATACGTATGAGCTGGAATTCGGGGCCAGCATCCCTATTGTGTGTTGGCACGTCAACCCTAATCTTAGAAAAGAGCTGAGGCAATGATTACTTCCCTGCGTAAGGGAAGGATTGACCTACAGCCCATGAAGCATTATCCTAACAAAACACATGTTCATCAATCCCCCAACAAGGAGGTCAAAGCAAAACAAAACAAAACGTGAAACCCTAAATTACCCGCCTCCCCTTGGGGGCATAACCAAAACGTGACTATCTTATGTTGATCAATCAAATTATGAGATCCGAGGGGGAAACCCTTACCAATCATATTTCCGTTATGATATCGAGCAGAGGCAGATCGCCCTTCTCAATTGAAGTTGCGGGCCGGGCAATTTCAATCTCCTTCGCCTATCCTACCCCCGCCCTGAACCGGACAACAATAAGCAAATTCCATATCGAGATTGAAGGGAGGAAGGATAGAATCCCACTTTGTTTGAGCCCCAATCACCTTCTCACTGTCCACGTCAGAACCCGACATCTCACTCACCATATTGATAGTGAAAATGAGTGCACTGTCACTGCTGTCAGTCCCGCTGTTGATGCCTTTGTTGTTGTTGTTGTTGTCCTTATTGATGCATTTACCGTCAACCACGACCGCGCTGTCTTCGTTAGAGCTATTGATGACGACATTGTTGTTGATGTCATCATTGTAGTTGCTGTTGTCGACGCTGTCGTTGTCGTTGTGGCCGTTGTTGTTGACGTTGCTGTTGTTGTTATTGTTGTTGTTATCGTTGTTATTGTTGTTGTTGATGCTAACGCCGAGGTTTTCATCATCTTCGTTCGCCCCGTCCTCCTGGCAGACCTCATCCTCCATATCGTTATCGCCCTCCAGCCGCTCCTCAAACGACCCTCAGTGAAGAGGGCATAGCAAGCGGACATCATGCCATCAACCTTCCTCCAATCGATGCAGGCTTCGAGCTGGGGATCCGGCCCCTCCTCCAGCATCCAGATAATATTCAGCATGTCGTCGGTCATATCTTTCAACCAATCAGCCAGAGAAATCACTCCCCCTTCGACCTCTGGCTCCTCATTTGACCGCGAAGACAGCTCCCCCACCATCACCTGTAACCGCCTGCACCCCTTCTCCAAGGTTCTTAGCCATTCGTCAGCTCCCCGTTGTACCTCCCCCACCAACTCCATTTTGTGAACGCACCGTCAGATCCTAAAGATAGGCACCTCACACCGACGTTCCGTCTCCTGATGTGCCCGGTGGGAGATCCACCATCACTTGGGCAAGGCGACCAGGCGGACACCAAGATGACCAAGGGTAGCGATAGCGAATCACCACTACCACCCTAGTCTACGGAGTATGGCCGGGCCTCGCCAGCCGGTCCGTAGTGCAGGTTAGCGCTAAGCGCCAGCACGTTCTATTCCATCAAAAAAAAAAAAAGGTAAAAAAAAGGTCATGTTCTGACAGCCTTCCAAACATTTTTTGACACCTGAATAGTACTGTTTTTTGTTTTTGTTTTCGTGCGTAAATTGAACGCATATCTCAACCCAAGTTGGTGTCTTCTGGTAGGAGTGATGTTTCAGGCCGGGCAGGCTATGGACATTGGGTCTCTCTCTCTCTCTCTCTCTCTCTCTCTCTCTCTCTCTCTCTCTCTCTCTCTCTCTCAATAGTAGTGTAAGTGGAGCAATGCCCCACTCTCTTTGAAGAGTACAGAGTTACTGTAGTGGATGGAGAGGCAATGGGGAGAAACACTTGGTATTTGTAGGAGTGGTTCAGACATGTGATGCACCACACAGTCCACACTCATGTGAAACCAATGCTATATCCCATGAGCTTTTGCTCAAAACCTCCCTCACCACAGGTTCGGGCATAGGGCCTCGCCACACCACTGTAGAAACGGGAAGTGTACAAGTGCATCTTCCCTACAAAGTGGCAAGATGCATCTGTTACCATGAATAGCAATGCATGCATCTGCCCACTCCCTGTGGGAACATGCACTCGTGCTTTTTAGTTTCGGCAGTGGTGTAGCGAGGCCCATAGTCCAATGGGCAACATATTTCTGTGGGAAGCTCTCCAGTGTCACCAGTGTTTAGGAACAGAGTGACACTAAACTTGAATGAGCTATTGCAATGGCCATGGGGCCTATTCACGTAATCAATGCCTCTGCATGTACCATGGCCACATGGCCCATTCATATCATTTTCGTTTTTGACAAGATCATTGTACAGGGACGCTGGACCCGATTTGCAGCAGGTGTTGCTTCCCACCAATAGATGGAGCCTTCGCTGCGGGGGCTCACTTGACGCGGGTGCTCCTATCACCTTGTCAAGTGGTCTTCCTGCTAAGAAAAAAAAAAGAAAAAAAAAAAAGAAAAAAGAAAAAAGAAAAAAAAAGGATACGTTTCCCACAAATTCCCAGCTATTTTGCTTTGATGTGGCATTTAAAATACTTCTTTGATCCGAGCTTTGGGGCTATCCTCCTAGTACGTAGCATAGGGTTGAGGCTGGCATAGCAGTTCCTTAGTACGGGATGTCGGGGGTGTCATGGCCGGAACGGGCTCCAGGGACACACCAGGGAACGGAGGATACCCAGCTCTCTATCATCACCACACAACTAAGCTAGATGGGAGTCACTGTGCACGCTCATGAAGACCTGTAGAAGCATGTTCAAACCTAGCTCCCGAAGTCCCCGTGCAATCAGGCTTGCATGGCGTCTGCTTCAACCGGGGCTGAGCAGGGGGTAGGCATCTCTGCTTAGNGTATGTTTTGGCTTCTTATAGTCCTGTGCAAGGAATATGAGTGTGAACGATATACAGAAAACCAAGTTGCGAAATCACAGAGATGTCCAAGTAGTAAGTAGTCATGAACCAAGCAGAGAGCACAAATGCGCCAAGATTCCATCCACATAAGAGCTGTCTCTTATACACATCTAGATGTGTATAAGAGACAGAACTTGCAGTGGACTGTTATTCCTGCGAATTCGAAACTGTGCAGCGGTCACCCGTGGAGTTATTTCTATTTTTTAAGTGCCCTCATACAGGAAAACCTATACTACATCCCTGATTTGTTTTTGGAACTTCTTCTTCTTCTTTTTTTTTTTTCTTTTTTTTTTTTCACAAGAAACAACCTGAGTGAGTGCTAGGGGCGCGGATAAGGGCAGACAACACTAGCATGCTCGGGGAGGCTCCATCTATTGGTCGGGAGCAACGCTTGCTGCGAACCGGGTCCAGCGTCCCTTAACATTTTAGGAAGGGGTAGTTTGTAAACAAACAGGAGTTGTGTAACCGTGCCACGCGTCCATCCTACTATAAACATGAGTGATCACCTGAATCGACACGCAGACACACATCATTAATCCGATGGTCAGCATTGATTGCCTTTTGGTTCACAGAAATGAGGATTAAAAATTGCCACAGTTGTGGTACTCATAATTTGCATATGCCGCTGGTACTCCCTGTGGGTCCAGTAGGCCAAGCCTTTCATTGTACCTTGCAGGTGTTCAGCTGCGAATTTCAAAGGAGGAGGTCCATACTCATGGCTTAAACCATCGACGACTCTGCTGCATAGAAAGTCGGACTACCTGTGCACACAAGCCAAAACGTTTTTTTCCCTGTCGGTAGCAGCAGTCAGAAAAATCATTTAAAAATGTGAACTTTTGCATCCAAGACATTTTCTAACTTTTTTGAAGTTTTTTCATGAACAGATCAGCACCAAATCTACAACCCTGTTTCTTTTCAGAATTTTTCACACATGCAATAACCCATGCCATATGTCTCGTGGAAAAACTGAGGGCCAACTCGGTTGCCCTCAGCCCAGGCCGAAACGGGGGCAAAAAGGACCCCAAACAAAGACTCAGGGCCTGGACGTGTGACGGTTGACTTTGGTCAACTGTCGTGACCCCAACAGTCAAAGTCCAAAGGTACCTAGCCCAGGCCGCTGGTCAAGCACACACACTTGTTTGTATGCAG
>BFEA01000785.1:5334-15616 GCA_003427395.1 Chara braunii
GAAGTGGATGTAGGAGGCCGCAAATGTGGAGCCTTCATAGACAACGGATCCACGTGAAATTACATAAGTCGCGATTGTTTGGAAAGGCTGCACCTCCAGGACCGGGTATGGCACCTTAGTAGACCAGTAGCATCTACTTTGGCCAACAAAGAGCGCATGATTGTCACAGACTACATCAAGGACGTAGTCTGTACCTTCTCCTATGGAGGAGGAGAGCTTAACCATAAGATCTCGTTCTTGGTTAGCGACGACTTGCCATTCGAAATGTTGCTAGGCATGTACTACCTCGAAGTTGCTAAGCCCCAGTTCGACTGGGATATGAAGGTGCTCAAACAAAAGTTGCCCGATGGCCGAACCGTCAGATTGACTAAGTTCAAGGCCAGCCGTATTGTAGATACCTATGGYTGCTTGTGTGCATCAACATTCTACAACTATTACAAGCAAAACAAAGAGGAGGGTATGTACCTTGTTTATGTCTCCGAGAAGGGGGAGGCCGTTAAAACACCCCCAGAGATAGAACGCGTCATTGGTAAGTTCCCTGATCTGTTCGAGGAGCCCACAGGAGTTGTTGATAGGGAAGTCGTCCACGCTATAGAAATCATTCGAGGGAGTAAAACCCCAAAGGGAAGGATCTATAGGATGGCCCCTACCGAGTTAGATGAACTTCGGAAGCAACTCAAGGAGCTAACAGAGAAGGGATGGATTCGGCCTAGTACTTCCCCTTATGGATCACCCGTGCTATTCATTCCGAAGAAGGGGGGTACTTTGAGGATGTGCATTGATTATAGGGGCCTCAATGCCATCACGGTGAAAAACGCAGAGCCTCTACCTCGCATAGACGACCTACTGGATAGGGTGCAGGGATGCAAGTACTATACAAAGATAGATTTGAAATCCGGATATCACCAGATCACAATAAGACCTGAGGACCAACACAAGACAACTTTTCAGACTCGTTATGGTCTGTATGAGTTTGTAGTGATGCCTTTTGGTCTTTGCAATGCGCCGGGTACATTCCAGCACGCTATGAGTCGGATCTTCCAAGACCATTTAGATAAGTTTGTCGTAGTCTATCTAGACGACATTCTGATCTTTAGTAAGTCTGCCGAGGAGCACGCACAGCATGTTGAGACAGTACTCTCACTCCTATGACAGCACAAGTATAAGGTCAACTTAGAGAAGTGCGAGTTTGGCCGCACTAAGATACTAAACTTGGGTCATGAAGTATCCGCGGAAGGGATTAGGCCGGAAGATGCGAAGGTGGCTAGTATTCGAGACTGGCCACGACCTCAGACAGTCACTGAGGTCAGATCATTCTTAGGAATGTGCGGCTACTATAGGAACTTCGTCAAGAACTATTCTACAGTCGCCTCTCCTTCGACTGATCTAACTCGACTTGACACACCGTGGGACTGGAGTGATGATTGCGATGGTGCTTTCAAAAGATTGAAGCATGCACTCATGAATCATGAAGTTCTCATGGTTCCCGATCCGCAAAAGTCATTCATAGTGACCACTGACGCAAGCCAATACGGCATTGGCGCAGTGCTGGCTCAGCAGGATGGGAAAAAGTTGAGACCGATTGAGTATATGAGTAAGAAGATGCCATCGAAGAAGTTGGCTAAGTCCACCTACGAAAGGGAACTCTATGCTCTCTACAAGGCACTTGTCCATTGGAGACAGTTCTTTTTGGGAAGGTTTTTCTATCCGGGGACTGATCATCAGACCCTCAAATGGATCAAGACTCAACCGGCTCTTTCTGATGCACTCAAGCGATGGATTGAGGTCATAGACCAATATGACTTGAGTACCTGAAGGGAGAGTATAACAAGGTTGCCGACGCGCTATCCCGTAGAACAGACTACCTAGGTGCGCTAGTTTCTGATTTTGGCGTATCTGAAGAAGTAACTCAATCATTGGTGCGAGCCTATCAGGAAGATCATGTCACGATGGACATCGTTCGCAAACTTCAGGCAAAAGATAAGGCCACAGAAAGCGAGTTTGTGATGGTGGATGGGCTAATCTATCTTGATAAGGCCGGAGTAAAGAGATTGGTAGTTCCATTTTGTGAACAGTTGCGTAGTTGATTTTTAGGCGAATGTCATGACGCAACTGGGCACTTTGGCTACAAGAAGACGAGTGCTAACTTAGTACAACGATTTTGGTGGCCCAGAATGTTAGATGACGCAAAGAAGTATGTTGAGACCTGTCAGGTCTGTCAGCGGGACAAGCCGCGAACTCAAGCAMCGCTTGGGTTATTGAAGCCTTTACCTATTCCTGATGGTCCAGGATTGAGTGTTTCCAATGGATTTCATGGACACTCTTGTGACCAACAAGAGTGGTAAGAGGCACATTTTCGTCATCATTGACCGATTCACCAAATACGCTAGACTAATTCCAATGCCAGAGACAGCCAGGACTGAATACGTCATCAAGTTGTTCAAGGACAACTGGGTAAGGGACTTTGGTTTACCAAAGACCATCATTAGTGATCGAGACGTCCGATGTACAAGTGAGCTGTGGAAAAAGACTGCGGAACAGATGGGCAGTCAACTTCAAATGACTTCAGGGAATCATCCCGAAGCCAACGGACAAGCCGAACAGGTGAATAGAGTTGTACAGCACTTGCTGAGGCATTACATCAAGCCCAGCCAGGATGACTGGGATGAGCAGTTACCTCTCATCGCCAGCCTGTACAACAATGCTATACATAGCAGTACCGGCGTTAGTCCTAACCAGCTTCACTTAGGATGGAAGCCTAGATCAGCATTAGACTTCCTCCTTCCTGAAAACCGACCCGCCGCAACTCCGGGCACACTTGAATACGGTGTGCAATATGAGAAGTTGCTGCAAGATGCTGTTGAACATATGAAGAAAGCTCAGCAAGCCATGATTGCTTCTGAGAATCAACATCGCAGACCGTCCACATTTCAGGTAGGGGAACGTGTCTGGGTCAAGGCTAGTGAGTTAGGACAAGAGTTTGGAATATCTCGCAAACTAATGCCTCAGTACTTTGGTCCCTGGGAAGTCTTGGATGTAGTGGGAGATGAGTTGGATGGTCCCACATATCATTCGTGTCCCTGGACATACGCACTCACCCAGTCTTTCATGCCTCAAAGCTTGCACCTTTCGCTGAGACTGATCAATTCCCTTCCAGAAGATCGATGCTGCCCCCAACCATGGATGGACAAGTCGACATCGACGACATTGTGGACCACAGGGATATGCCTGTTCAGAAGCTGTTGGGTCGAGGAAGACCTCCTAAACCCAAGAGAGAGTACCGGATCAGATTCAGGCATCATACGGATCCTAAAGAAGATCGGTGGTTTACTCGGGAGGAACTGATGGAAACAGCTCCTCAGGTGGTGGCAGATTATGAATGGAAGCTAAAAGGGAAGGCACCTGCAAAGTAAGCATCTCAACTTTCGAAGCTAAGGGGGATGGAATGTGAGGATTGAGCCCTCAAGTAGGGGCCTTGCCATGACGTACATGTTTTGGGCTAAGGCCCCAGCAAACCTAGTGCCCGCCCTAAGTGAAGGCGGGCCAGCAAATCAACAAGAGCCCTCTCGGCCAACATTTCACGAAGTGGGGTCTATACAGTTGCAGCACGCCAGTTGGTTGGAGTGCACCGAGTCTCGGATTTCAGCAAATGCTGAAATGCCCAGGGCCTCTGAGTTAGTTAGGCCCTGGGCACTCGAACGTGATGCCGACAATGCATGCTGGGTAGAGAGGCCAAAATGCCAGAGGGAAAATCGGCCCACTATCCGAATCTGGCCGCAGGCCTTGAGAAGAAAGGCGCAACTGCATTGCTCCGGGGCCCAACTGTATCAGGAAGGCTTCAGCCTCTGGGTCCCGGTCGCAGGCTGAAGGGAGGCCGCCCACATGCTGCATTGGCATATAGGCAAGCAGGGCGAGGCAGCAGGGATCTTGGCCAATGCTGGCATATGCGGGCACGCTGCGCAGATGCAAGTGTGTTGCGCTACGCAGAGCAGCGCTGCGCTAAGACAGGGCAGGCCAGCGCTAGGCGGTAGGGCGCTGCCTGCGTGCAGGGCACTGGCGGCCATAGCCGGGCCGCATGAGGGTGCAGGGGAGGTGRGGGHGAAGGTGGTACTTCGGAGGTGAAGGGCGCTGTGTGGGTAACAAGGGAGAGTGTGGGGAAGAGGACACGTACCTGGTGATGGTGGAGGTCTGCATTGGTGTTGACATCATCACTCGCTGGTAGTCAAGTTGTCTGGTTGCTGTTCATTGCTGTAGTTGTAGGATAGGCTGTAGAGTAGATAGGGAGCCTGGCGCCATTCACAAGAGAGAGCTACATTTGGGTTATGCTGTTGGTGTTGCCCTGGTGGGCATGGACATTGACTCACGATTCTTCTGTATCATTCTCAATGGGATGGTTACTCGGTTCCATGTGCTATCTGCTTTGGCTTTGAATACTTGGACTTCAGTGTGATTTTGCATTCTGGATTTCTGTGCTTCGTCCATACTCATGTTCCTTGCACTAAACTTGGACCGGGACTGGTGTGTCTCTGCCGAGTACCTGATTTCTATGAACCTACTGGACTTCACCAATTTTGGACTCCTAGCAACCTTCGCGACCTGAATCAGTGTTCCGGCCTTAGGGCCTGCGGGTTCGTCTATGGTACATGGGACAGGGACCTTGGGACATCTGGGAACGGGGCACGGGATATGACCGACAAGTGAAATCCTTTAACTTCCGCAGGCCTAATTTCGAGATGCTCCAAGGAAGGTACAGTCTTGCTCGCCTGTCGGCAATGTTGATGCCTCTTCTAGCCCTATCGTAGTATGACCCTATGCTCGCAGCGGCCTCGCGCAGCTTATTAGTAGTGTACCATCCGTCACGGTGGGCAGCAGCTTAGAGGCATGGAACATAGGGTAAGTATGCAGATCGGGAGGTGTGTCGATGACGTAGGACGGACCATTTAGATCACCTATGACATCCCTTTTTTCCCTTCGCCCTCATGCGCAAGTAACAACTTCAGAGGAATTCCCTCTTTGGCCAGAAACTCCTTAGACATGACCCACGCATAGTCTCCAAGAGCAAACTTAGACGGTCTGCGGTGCTTGTTAGCCCGTTCTACCTTCTTGTGTTGTGCATGTCTGATATTCTCTTCAACTTTCGGCGGCTCAGTACTACTAGTAGGCTACCAGCCGGTCGCCCGGGTCACCTTGTTCCCCTGGGCTTCCCGGCCGTGCGAGGACCAGGGAAGTCCCAGCACAGTGAGCACACACAAAAAAAAAAAAAAAAAATCTGGAAAAAGAACTATGTTATGAAGGAAAATAAACTTAACTAGTTCTCTGGATACCCCTCATCAGTATTAGCGGGTTCCATGACCAACACGGGTGTGAGTGCGAGCGCGAGTGGGTTGTGTATGGTGTGTGGGAGAGTGTTGGCCATAGCCTCTGCTGCTACTCGATGAGGGGTGGGTGATGACGAGAAAGGGAGGCGCAGCTACTGGCAAAATGCTCAGTCTTTGCGTTAGTTGGAACCCCACCGGCGGCCCCACCCCATCTCTGACTACCGCTGTTGGGGCGGGGGGCAACATGATTTACCTCGTTTGCGAGGCCCTATGTTTGCAGGGGTCCCGTCTATATAGTCTTAGGAGTAGTGGTAGGAAGGTAGTGCAAGGCAAAAAGAATTTGAGAGGAGATTCACAGTGTAGTAAAAAAAAAAGAAAACTGAACAGCTTTTCCCTCAGGGTCACATTGAAGCATAATTTTCGGGAAATGCCCCTGAAATTTCTGCCTGATTTGCCCCTCTGACAACAATTCAAGTTTCCAAAAAAAACCTGGAGGATTTGGGCCTGAAATATGTTCAATATGCCCCTACCAGTACCGGTGCCAAACCTTCAGTATGCCCCTACCGGATAGCTGTAGAGTACCAGCACAAGAATTTTCCATATGCCCCTATCGGTACTCACACGTGCATCCGCTCGCGGCAGAAAAGCAACGGAAGAGAGAGAGAGAGAGAGAGAGAGAGAGAGAGAGAGAGAGAGAGAGAGAGAGAGATGGAATTGAAAACCTCCATTTGTGGGACCGTCATGCAAATCCTGGACCGAGCAGCCAATCGCACTACGTCAAGCATTCATGCACAGTTGTACACGTGTATATGTGCGCATGAGGGCGCATGCGTATAGTGTACGACGAACCGCGACCGCTGGAGCTATACATGTGTAAACATCTATACGTGTATACGTGTATGAGGAACTGCGCCGGCCAGGGCTATAGGGCTAGACCTGAATGCGAGGGATATTGCGAATGATGGGTTAGATAACGTCGCCGACAATGGAGAGAGGGGGGGGAGAGGAGGAGGTGGAGGCGGCGGGGGAAGTTTCGAATGTCAAGCGATTGGGTAAGTAGTGAAGGAGGACGAAGACGACACGGGAAGAGAGAGAGAAGCCAAGGTGGGGAGGAAGGAGTAAGAGGAGGAGGACGAGGAGGAGGACGAGGAGGAGCAGGAGGAACAAGCACTGGAAGCATGGCTATGGAATGCGAAGGGATGGAGTACGAAGGGGCCAACGTGTCTGCTGGAACAGGGTGCGGTCTGACAAACGCCATAGCTAAGGGGATGCAGTTGCATGAAGACGGTTCTCACCCCTCCCTTCGTCCTCCTGGTGCCTGTTATTTTGTGGAGTGGAGCCCTGCTATTTTTGCGGCGGCGTGGAAAACTACAGAGTTTGAATTGGAATTCGTCGCGCCTTTGTGCTGAAGGGCATCTCAGAAAGATGCATCCCCAGCAGGAGGGCAAATCCGACAGGCACCAGGGGAAATGGGACCGACGGTCCGGTAGGGGCATTCCGGAAAGTTCCGGCGGTCCGGAAGGGGCATTCCGGAAAGTTGCGCCCTTCACTGACAGGGGCTTTGCACGAAAGCTCACACGTTCCAGGGGCGAATCAGGGTAAGTCAGTCGTCAGAGGGGGCGAATCGCAAAGAAACGGAAATTTCAGGGGCATTTTGGAAAATTTCCCTGTGTTTTTTGTTTTCTTTTTTACCCGCCTGGGCAAGTGGTCCGAGGCCGCTCTGATAGCCTAGGTTCAGTATGAAATACTATGAATTCCGAAGTTCTGGGCGGTAATTATTGAATCTGATCAGTGTCGGACAGTCAATTGGACATCTAGACTTCAGAACCTTGTGCAGTTCATGTGGAGTACTTCCTATTGACAGATGTATAGAGCTATTGTACGCACTGGCTACCGTAAGTAGGAGTTTGTCCCAATCGATCTGATTTGGTCGTATACTTCTTCTTCTTCCCTTTTTTTTTTTTTTTTTTTAATGGACGACTGCGTCAGTCTATCAGTGGGAAAAAATGATTTGGTCGTATTCACCTGTTTTGTCTGTCCATCAGTCTCAGGGTGCCTACCGGATGACATGGTCAACTTAGAAGTTAAGACCCATAGAATGTTTTTTTTTTTTTTTTTTTTTTTTTTTTTTTGACCAATAGTTTTTCTTTAGTTTTTGCCAGTGTTCTCCCCCAAATCTTTTTTTTTTTTTTTTTTTGGAATCCTGAATGCGAAATCTAACGTCTCTATCACTTAATATAGTCAGAAGGTGCCCATTTTATCTTCAACCAACGCCCAGAGAACTAAGAAATGTCGAAATATGTCCTACTTGGGGTGGTAGCAGAATGAGAACAACACATTCACTAAATCTATCACCTATAAGTCTCTATAAGCATAACCTGACTTTTTCCATTTCTGTTTTTCACCTTCGCACATAGGTACAGATTTTCAAGGTCCTGACGGTATAGGCAATCGTTTTAGCAGTCCTACCGTCCTCACCCGAATAGAACGCCCTGTTGTTATAGCCGTATTTGGTGCAATTTTCAGTCCAGATATGGCTATAGTGACCGGGCGTTCTATTCGGGTGAAGACGGTAGTGGTGGCTGTGTGGTGGTTTTATTACGCTCGCATACTTTAGGTCCCTGTACATATCAGATACAGTTATGTTTTGTACCCTTCAACATATATATAGGATCGCAGTGGGTTCGCACAAGTCCTCCTCCGACTGAAACGCTCTCTTCATTGTCTGGAGTGCACAGCCTATCCTCGCTTTCGAATTATTGGAACGACAATCCATCAGTCACTTCGACATTCAGACGGCACAGCCTTAATCTTCAGCTGTAATTCTTTCTCAGCATCAGGATACGTCACTATAGCTCCGAAGAAGTCAAGCTGTCCAGAAGATAGTGTCTCTGCAACGACGTTATACTTCACCTCTGACACGTTCAGTTCAATCTTCAAAGTCAGACTCGTCAATCTTGGTAGAGCCCATCGAGCTAAGCTGCTGCGTAGGCGTCCTAGCTTGGGTCTTCAACCCATCACAGCGATTGGTGGGAAGCATACGTTTTGACGTGACGCCCTAATTGATAGTGCGGCCAGTCATCTAGTGCTTCATAGGACGAATGCATTGAATTCATACAGTTGTGTTTTGTACATATACGGTGCGACTTTATCGAACGCCAGTCGTCTAGACATGAACTCAACCGGTCTAGACTACTCTATAGTACTCGAGAGTCTATACCCATTTCCCATTATTCTCCTAAAGCACAGCGCGCCTATTCCACACTGGCTAGCATCCGTTTTCACTATGAATGGCAATGAAGGATCTGCTATCGCCAGAATGGCGTACCCAATCAACGACTTTTTTAGTTTCTGGAAGGCGGAGGTGCACTCTCTTCCCACAGCCAAACTGCTTCCTCTTTCGACAGTCTTTGACTCTTTGTAATCGATGCTGCGAATAGTTCTAAAATTCTCCAGAACAACGTAACCCAATTATAGCAGTTTCCTCTGGTAGAAGTTGCTTGGCCTGGGAATGACCGTAATTCCATCAGCTATCTCCGAATGTCGGATAATAGTTGGCTTGCCCTGGGAATGACCATAATTCCATCAGCATCTTCGATGTAGGCCAGTCTCTAAAATTGCAGCTGTTTTCGGCATCATCAGGTGTAATTCCATCTCCAGATTCTCCACCGATTACATGGCCCAAGTACAGCACTTGTTGCTTGGCCCGCTCGCGCTTCTTCGGATCAGCTTAAAAAACTTGCTCTCTCTCTGAATCTTCTCAGAAATTTCTGCAGATGTTCCCAAAATCCCCAAGTTTTTTCTTCTGAATACTAATATTATTAGCAATATAATATATATTATTGAGCGAACTGATCTAAGCCACTCGCTAAACATATCGTTAATGCATCTTTGGAATGCGGCAAGGGGATTTGTCGGACCGAAAGGCATTACAGTAAAGTTGAGTTACCCCGAGGGCGGGGAGGGGTCCAGGTTTGGTTGCTGTTCCCCCATACGATACATAGAGTTGTTGCAAGAGGATGAGTGAGACAGATAAGGAAAAGGGTTCAGCCTCCTGATGAGACGAAACAGTTTGTCACAGCCCCTTGTTTGTTGTCCTGTTCTCCCTCCCTCTCTGCCTGCGGTTTACCGTAGGCAGCTATGTTTGACGATATATCGAGTATATTGAGAGAAGATATATAGAAGTATATTGAGAGAAGAATATATAGATTAGTTAAAATATATAATTAAAAAAAAAAGTGAACCAGTAGTCTGTCTGAGGACTGGAATGCAGTCTTATGTTGATCTTCGGGCTGTACCTCTGTCGAATGGCATGATTGGCATCCCGAGTTCCGTCCAATCTTCTGGATGTACTTGCATCCCTGCAACGATCCAACTGATCATCTATACGCAGCAGCAGCTCGACAATCTTCACAATAATGGCATTCAGTCTCCCCTGTAGTCTATGCACAGCCTCAGCTTTCCTACTTTTTTTTTCTGGGGACAAATAGCACAGGTGCACCGTAGGGCGAGATGAGCTAGGCTTAGTCCACCCTTACTTCCAGGATCAACCTCTCTATCCGATGCTTCCTCCATTTCTGTCTTTCTACTGCTCGACTAGGTGCTGCCTCTAAGTCTGAATTCTTTCAGCACCGTATTCTGTGAATTCTTTCCGCATCGTTCTGCTCGGTGATGGTACTTACGCTTCCTTTTTCTTTCCCGCACATCATGGGCTTCCTGTACACCACAAGCACTTGATCTACCATCGTTTGCCTCACTACATTTCTAGCAAACGCAGGTGTACTCGAACGGCATAGAGACAGCGCAGAATTTAAACCAGACTAATGAAACAATCCAACCTTCATCTCGTTTCCTTCCTTCACTGCTCCGGGCAGGCAGCACTAATGCTCGCCCATGCAAACCAAAAGTGGTTAATGGGGACCCCCACTTTCAGCTTCTTGGTTAACAGGTTGGGGGATTGGGGT
>BFEA01000785.1:23469-42848 GCA_003427395.1 Chara braunii
CACACACACACACACACACACACACACACATACTCGCTATGTAACCATTTTGTTGACAGTCGATGGGGGACAACATTTTAAAGAATTAAAAAGCAATATTGTCATTGTTATCTGAAACAAACATGTAAAGCAGGTGCCTCTCCGCGTGGCGAACCCACTGCCTCTTGGTGTTTTTTAATCCCTCAATAGTACAATCTACGGTCTGCAAGATCTCTGGATTTGTCTGTCTGTTTTTATTGGCTTGTCAACACCTGGACATGTGAATTGCGGATGTCTGGGGCTTGGTTATTCGCAGGTCTGTGTGTGAGTGCTGTGTGAATGTGAGATGTTGGGCAGCGCCGCAGCAGTGCTGCAGGAGTGTCGGCGGGGGGAAAAAAATCCGAAAGCACAAAAAGACGCAAGGTGCAAAGGTTTCCAGATAGAGAAAAAACAGAGTGTGCTGGGTGTGAAAGAGCAGTGGCCATGTTTTTCCAACGTGGCATTGGGGTCGGGGGAACTTATGTGCGCGGATGGGCAGAGGTTCTAACCCCAACAGCACTCACATACGCGCCACACCGGCAAGCACACATCCCCTCCCCCCCCCTCCCTTCCTGATACACACACTCCTCCCTCACACACACGCGACTGCCCCTCCCTACCCTCTCTTTCCCTCCTGAATGCATGCGTGCTTAACCCCAACACCACTCACATACAACCCATGCCAGCAAACACGCATTCCTCCTTGCCCCTTCCCCCCCCTTCCTTCCCGACACGTACGCTCATTCCTCACTCACACGCAGCTGCCCCTCCTACCCCCTCCTCCTTCCCCCCTGCACGCACACAGGCCTCCCACCCCAGGACATGCACACAAGCGGTGCCAGAGTGGAGTCAGGGAAAAGAAATCCGGAACCGGAAAAGACAAATGCAACGGGGTCCATCGGTACGTCGATTGAAATTGGAACAATACAGAGAAGGTTAGCATGAAAAAAAGTTTAAAAAGCAGACCGCGAGAAACAAAAGGCGAAAGGTTTCTGACAAGAGAGGAAATAGAGTGCGTGTTGCAACATTCTGTGCCGACAGGCAGGGACATCACACAGAAGAATGCTGTTTTTCTCCTCAGAGCTCTCTGCCCTTTTCAAGCATGCTCCCACCGCCTGCAACATGAACACGCAACCCCCTCTCCTGCCAATGCTGCCGTGCATGCCCCCCCCCTCCCCTCTCGCCCCCTGCTATGTGCATGTTGACACCCCTGTCCGCCTGAAGAACCGCACAACCCCCATTCTACCCCGCCCGCCCATCCACCTAACCCATGCATCCATGCATGCCCTGTGCCCCCACACCCCCATCAACACATGGCCATCCAGCCACCTACACACCCACCCTCCCACGAATGCATGCATGCGCACACCCTGCTGAAGTGGGGGGTTGCACCCAGGCACAGTTCTGCGCGTACCGACTGCCTGATGGTTGGATCTGGGGTTTGAAGCCGGGCATAGATCTTGAGGTACCAACAGACCAGTGAGTTAACCGCTGCAGGTACAGTGCAGTAGACTGGGTCCCCGTCTTCGTTTGTGGAGCTGTTTCGTTTGAACGTGTACTGTGTACGCATGCAAATCACGGTACATGAGGAGTTGATACAGTCAACAACAGCATGTAGTCTGCGTAAGAAAGAACGCAAAGCAAGTACACCAGTCAATGTAAAACATCCGGGGCGGTATCGCCGATGCCGCGTTTTGGCAACCACCATGTTGCCTTCATCAGGGGTAACCACTACTTCTCCCTTAATCACCATCACCTTCTGTCCTCGTATCCCACTTCCGTCGTTGACATCACACGTAATCCGGATTACTAGTGACTAGAACGGCGTCTGCCTGAAAGAGATTGACTGGTATGTACCCAAAAGGTATTTATGGCTCGTGTCGTTCCCTCCCGGTACCTGTTCACTGCGTTAAAACCGGGTCCAACTGGGCCCAGACCAAACGCCGAACCCTCAACAAACCACAATTTTGTCATAGCACACAGTCTCAGGTTCGAATTCTACCAGACTTAGCAGACTATTATTATCGTATTGCCAGCTACGGGTCCTACAAGGCAACGTAATCACCGGGCCACATGTGCCCCCTTCGGCCAGTCTGGTTTCCGATTGGAAACCTGGGCCACATGCCCTATGTCAAGATGCAAAAGGCAAAAGGCAAAAGGCAAACCCCGGAACTCGTATGCTCCAACTATTACCCTGTTGAATGCCACCTTCCTATCTTCCAGTCACACCAGCACAAGTCGCATACGTCTATGGAAAACAGAATCATCAAATGCTGCTTACGCCACAGTAAGATTTCTAAAATAAAAAAGTAAAAAATAAAAATAAAAATAAAAAAAGATTTCTACCAAATGGGCCGGGGTCCAAAACTTCCAGCTAATGTCCTAGCTGTTGGCCCCGGAGTTAAGAGCACGACCTACGCAGCAAGTTAAAACAGAAAAGAAAAATTAAAAACAAAACAAAACAACAAAACACACGGCACGGCAATCATCATTACGACAACAATTCCCCTATATCTAGATGTGCGAATCTAAGAAGTCAACCTGTCATCTCATCTTCGAGATTTCGTCCCTTCTGTAAGCAAAGCGTTTTAAAACCCTCGGGAATGTTTCAGTCGAGAATCCTTTTGAGTCGCAGGTCTCTCTTCTTTGTCAGTACTCGCATTGGGATTTCGGACCGAGTTGTTGTGTTCCGATCAAGTCGGTGGAGGCAGCCACCAATATGATGGCGCTCTTTTGCTGTTTATTTCCCCACGACGTATAGGATTGCCCGTTTTGAAAAACGAGCTTCTCCTCCGTCCAGATTGTGTCTTCGTTCTTCAATAGTTGCACGCAACCCAGGTCAGGCATCCTTTGGCTGGTTCTGACACCTCACAGCCCAGGAATCTCACATTGCTCCCACCATTGTCTGTACGTTCCCGGCTCAGATTCTTTGGATAGCAGGATTCAAGTTGTTCATAAGACCCCATTTCGGATCTTTCTGGATGACGCGACGGTTGTGAGGATCACGTTGTCAACGAGCCTGATTCCAGAGACCTGTAGGTCCTGTCCCTGTACAGTGTTATTTTCTGTGAGCTGTTCCTTATCTGAAAAGATGAAGTGAGTAAAAGAAAAAGAAGAGAAGGAAAAACAGCACAGGGTGCGGCGGCCTCTGGGCTGTGAGGGCTAGCACTACGCTAAGAACTGCTGCAGGCGTGGCCATGGCAGTCCGGAGGATTAGGGCGCACGAGTGTGTTGTGGGGCGCGTGCTTACTCTGCTGAGGGGGGAGCCGTGAAAGGCACTCTTCCTAGGGTAACCTCCATTCAGTCAGCACGATTCCTGGCTGGCCGAGGAGGGCTGCAGATACTTTTCTTGTTTTTTTCACGTATCGAAACTTTGTACTCCGCGCCAAAGCATATATGGAACCGATGAGGATGTTGTTCCTTGGTCAATGATAAGGAAACTGCCGCTTTCTCCGAGGATTGTTGTTCTGTTTTTCCGCGCCGACTTAAACTCTCTATAGACGACAAGATAGCGAAGACGGGAGCACCTGTTACTGCGAGATTGAAGAAGACGGGAACGCGGACATGCACCTGTTCATACTTTTGCTGTAGGATGCGGTTGGGCTTTTGTGGCCAGGAAGTTTCCGCAACTCTTCCTTTCGTTTTGTCCTACGTCTAATCCCAGGAAAGATGGCTTAAGAAAAACAAATTCAAACATGGTTATCTTCTCTTTTGTTGGTAGGCGGCTGTGTCAAATACGAAGACGGGTGGAGCTATAGGCTGGAGAGAGAGAGAGAGAGAGAGAGAGAGAGGCACCGTACCACTCTCAAAATGTGCAAAAGACAAAAATGTGGCGGGTGCATCTAGACCTGTTCTAGCGCGAAGTTCATTCTCATTTTGCACATTTCGAGAGCAGTGTGGCGATGCCCAGAGTCGGCGTGTTCGCCGCGTTGCTCCTCCCTGGGCGCCGACTCTCTCTCTCTCTCTCTCTCTCTCTCTCTCTCTCTCTATCTATCTATCTATCTATCTATCTATCTATCTATCTATCTATCTATCTATCTATCTATCTATCTATCTATCTATCTATCTATCTATCTATCTATCTATCTATCTATCTATGTATCTATCTCTATTTGTCTAACTATCTATCTATCTATCTATCTATCTATCTATCTATCTGTCCGCCACCAGCTCCTGGGCAGTTCAAATACATCGAGTTTCCCCCTTCACCAACCATTTTGTATTTCGCCAATTTTGTACTTTGCGCTCATCCCTAGTTTCTTGTGGGAGATCATTAGTGGCAGTATGGATTTTACCACCATGCTCCTCCTTACAAGGGTGTTTGACCATACATGGGAAAGCCAAACCCTATTCGTACTTAGGGAAGGATGATCACACGGAACTACCCCTAACCTAGGAGTCCACACGAAAGTCACATGCCTCGATGTCATGGTAGGAAATGGGGTTGTGTTGTACGGATCTCCCCTCTACTGACCCTTGTCAGATCCCTCCCCTCTCCATAGGCAGGTGGGTGATCCATCTGTACCCCGACATGTGAAAGCGGTGGATGTTGCCTAAAAGGTGTATGCCAGCACTTCGCTTTCCGTGACCTCTCCTTCGATGTCACATTTGCATATTCAATCTCTCCCCGGTGTAGGTGGTCTATTGCATACTTGTAATATATTTGGTCAAATTACATAGCCAGGCGGGGCTTGATAGAGGGGGTGATATAAGCATCCTCCCCTTATTTTGTGCTATTAATACGGAGAGGATTGTTGTGGGTGGCTTCACCTGTCTCAAACCGTCACCTCACATAGGCCTTCACCCCTATAATTAATCACAGACTACCAGACATAAAAACATTATCAAAAGAGCAAAACCAACGCAATATCATCAAACCTATTCCTACTGGATATAAGAACAAACAGAAAAAGTAACAAAATTGATCTACATGGGTCCAATGTTTTCCAAAAGAGGATATTCATCTCATGCGGCAAATGTTTTCCAAAATTATTCCCACTCCCTTTCCAAAGAGAGTTGTTCAACCCATTAAAAAAAAAAAAATACAGTAACCTAAATAAGGGCAAAAAGTTGAAAAAATGCAACAAAAGTAGCAGCTTGGGCCTAAATTGATATAGTGTTATTCGTACTGTGATTGTTATTGTATTCATATCATCAACAACGGCCAATCACAATATGACGTAAGGAAAACAAAACACCACTAAAACAATGTTTGATGCAAAGCCTAGGGTCAAATTCTTGGCGATAATGCGGGATCCTGAAGTTAATCGTCAATATCTTTAGTCAAACCTTAGCCACCCGTTTCAAGTCGGCTTATGGAAAACCCAATCTTAATAGTGATATCGAGCACGTCAATGACATATTTGCGTTGGCCTATCATTAACAACAACAGTTCTAACAAAACGACAAAGTTGAACAACGAACAATTTTCTTCACTACTCTTTTAAAAGAATGCTGCAAAAATTTTGAGGTTCGCCGCTCTTGTAAATCGACGCTGCAAAATTTTTGAGGTCCGTCTTGACACTAAACTTAAAATAGCAACCTCAGTCTCGATGTCTAACACAAGCAGTGTGAAGCGAGGCCCAATCATAATAGCAAAGGGATAATGATAAGATTTTCAATACAACATGAGAATTCACCACGCATGTCACATACAATACCCTTCGTCTGAATGCAACCCACTATGGCCCGCTGATGCTAATCATAAGCATGGGGGTCTCTAGCCCGGGTGTTTGCAGTCTCCAAGCAGATCGCGCTAAGCGGCTTTGTTATAATAAGGGTTTATCTGTGATTAGTGATCCAAATTTTTGTTGTGGGCAGAGATATATTGTATGTGATTGGGACTGCCTACCTTGTGAGGCCAGTTCCATGCCTTTAAAAAAAAAAAAAAAAAAATCATTGAATCATTGACCACTATCCAGAAAAAAAATGCAAATGTAAACAACGAAACCCCAAAAACAAGAGCAAAGGAAAAATATATATTTTCCATTTTTTGGGGGTGGAGGGGGTAGATAGGGCTCAATTGAGTTAAGGAAAATGGAACATTGCGACACATTTGATGATAATAGAAAGTTCAAAGCAAAAAATAAATTATTTGAAAACAAAAAAAATGTTGCTAAAAACTTTTGTCCTGTTTTTAATGAAAACAACATTTTCAAAAACGAAACACATCTGGCATAATATGAGGGAAACTTTATGCGGTAAGGGGAAAACGACTTCATCTTTTTTGAAACGAATCTTGAAAGCGTATGTAACTGGGTGAGTTCATCGCCCAATGGAGAGTCAATCAAACTCTTATTGGAGATTGATTATGCATAAAGGAGATAAAGGAGTTTTCTTGTAGAAGTAAGCTTGAGCAAACAATCTAAACAACAATACAAACAAGTGGAGGATAAAAGTCTTCCCATATCGGTATTGGAAAGAAAAGAAAGAAAAAAAAATTATGAGGAAATGTGAACATTGGTACGAATTATGAAATAGAGCAAAAAAAAAAAAAAAATGCATTGATCATGAGACGACAAGGGATAGGTAATTAGGGAGTTGCTATTCTTTATTGGTGAGGAGAAGGACATAACGGGGAAAAAGTTATGCGTATGATTTCAATGATGATCAATGGGACGGCTCAAAATTGAAAAGATGTACATGATATGAAGTCTAAAACTGACCCGCGAACCTCGAAAAGTGAGAGTGGCACACCACCTAAGTTATGATTATCAGATGACGTAGTTGGGTACATTTATGAGAAAATCTGGTTCAAGGTGACGGGTTATTTGTGTCAACCTTACGCCTCACCTTGACTTTGTTGTATCAAGCTCAATTGGGCGGGTATAAGACCGACAACATCTAAATGTTGTGACTCTTAAGGTATACAGGAGGTAAATTACATATAGACCTAGTCGTAAATTGTGCAAATGCCCTTCCAATTATGCAATCCTAACTATGATACATCATTCAAAAAGATCCAAAAAATAAGGGCATTCTGGTTACTAAGCCTTGTAATGATATACGAGTCACGATATGCGGGTCTAAATATCCGGTGCACACAAAAAATCGAGTATATGAGATCCTAGCGCAATATACGAGATTCTAAAAGCATACAATTTAATTTTGCATTAGGAGTTCGTGTGCTGATGTGACCATGTGGTGGTATAATACCTGGTGGTTAAGCCCTACATGTGCCATTTTCTCCGAACATAACATACATACGTATTCTAAATAAATAGAAATCATGAACATTTTTTATTTATTCCAATCATGTGTTCTATTCGAATCAACTGCAACGAGCTTCGGACGATGAGGGGGAGAGGTCCATGTGGAGTAGGCAACTTTCCCCATATAGCTTGGACCAACATTTTGCCCTATGCAGTACTGGCAGGGATTGCAGCTGAAGGTGAAGCAGAAGAAGTTGCAAGAAACCTAGGAATGAAACCATTGAACCTTCAGTCAAGCTTTATAGGATCGTATTGCAAAACTTATACTCGTGAGGGAGAATGGGCATGCATGGGGAGGACCCTCCATCAGGGTAGAGGTTCCTCCATCAATGATGAACAACCACCAATACAAATGGAAAAGGAAAAAAACCTCTTAATGTGAGTCTAGGGTTATACGTAAGAAATTTGAATAGAAAGTATATGTGTTTCATTCGACTATACCTTGTATACGATGTTTTTTTCTGTTATGTGTATCGTAACTTTTTTTATTTTTATTTTTTTAAAACTACAACGCAATCAAGGTTTGAGTTTGGAAAAACACTTATGGCAAAATGCCTAAAAATGTTGAATGTATACAAGTTAGACTTCGGGTCTCGTAGGGTCACTTGGCGATGTGTTATGTTGGTGGGATATGCGTAAAATAAAATTTTTAGTTATATTTTTTTTTATGTTGATGAATGTACCCAGTGCCCAATGCTGAATTACATAGATTGAGAATCAGGTTTGACATCCTTTACAAAAGGGGACGACAAATTGCGTTGGGCAAGGCACTGCGGACAAGCTCAACCATAAGTAGTAAGGAATGATAAAGTGTGCCAAAACATTCTAAAACCAAAAAAACGGGGGAAATTATCTATAACCAATAACTCGCAGACCGTACTAAAACCAAAAGAGATGGAAAACTCAAAGGTGAAACCCTAATTATGTATGTAACTGATCTCCAACTAGTAAGCCACAGTAAAAGACTAATCTTATCTAATGTCACTGTAAACCACAAAGATTCCATAAAACCACAAAAAAAATAAATGAATGGCAAAACTATAATTATGCGTGCAAGTAATCTTCAGCTCGTGAGTCAAAACAAAACTCTGGTCTAATGTAATATCACCATGAACAACCACCTACATCCATTAATAGTTTTTATATAATAGCAAAATTATAAAGATTGGGGGAAAACAACGACAAAGTAAAAAAAAGTACCATAACATACAAGTCATAAACCAGCAACAAGAACAAGAGAACGTCACATGAACCCTTCGAAACGAGCACCCTAAATGCATTTGAGTTACCCTCCTCTGCACACAACAGGGTTCTGCCTTTCAGAAAACCATATAGTCAACCCAACTCTCATGATTGAAATGATTATTAATTTCTTGTACAAGCACAAAGTCCGCATTTGTATGGTCTCATCAATAACAAGTTGACATCTACGAGCAACTATAGTGGCAAAGAAGAGGACCGAAATATCTTTTTTTTTTTTAACTAACCTATATTTTTCTCTCAATGTATCTCCCACTACCTGCCTATTCACATCTTAGCAACTACGAAGGTCAGTCTTTTAAGATATTATATCTGGACAGCTTACAACAAACTCCCTATATCTCTCTACTCTACGCAGGGAGTAGCACCCAAGCTCCTAATTCCTGGCGCGAGTTGGAAAGTCATCGGTTCCCAACCAACCAGGGGACCCAAACGAGTTATCTCACCTGGAGAACCCGAAACGCATCACAGGAGGCCATGGGGAATCGAACCTACGACCTCCTGCAAACCACTTTCGTGCTCAAACCAACTGATATAGGGATCTTGGAGTGAGTAGTGTTTCGATTTCTAGGCTTGGTCAGTGAGTCTCGTTCGTCAACGAGACCACCTACCCCTTTATCTGGGACTCCAGCCACGTCTCATGACTTCAGTAATATATACACAATTATCGTTTTCCCCCGAACATAAGGCATATGTGTCGTTTACAACCCATATCGTGCATTGTATTCGTTTACAACGCATATGCGTTATGCTAGAGTGAATCAGACCAACTCTGCCTGCACAAGGGGGTCGGGTCCAAGCTGAGTAGGCTCAGTTTTGGACCACTGTTGGGGGTCTCGGAGCCTTGGTAAAAAGGTAAAAGTAAAGTAGCGACGTACCTTTTCATGTTCTGGGTCGAGTTCCATTCCTTTCCTCTACTTGGGCCCTTGCTCCACTTCTCAACAAATGTGCAAAATGCGAATGAATCTTGCGTTAAACCGTGGACAAATACAACCCCTTTCTTTTTTGTTTCGGTGACCTCGGTAATGCAGCGAGACCTTGGTGAGTGGCTTTCTTATTTTTTTATTTTTTTGGTCGTGCCACATTCTTTGTTGTCAGAAGTGCCACTTTCTTGGCTGTCAAAAGCGCCTAAGCGCACGGAGAGAGAGAGAGAGAGAGAGAGAGAGAGAGAGAGAGAGAGAGAGAGAGAGAGAGAGAGAGCACGGGCCTGCACGGGCCTGTCTCGTTCACCAGGGCAAAAACGGAGCAGGTGTTGACCTTCAGGGGGAAAAAAAGGTTTCATTCGAATACAACAATTTTCTCTTCATGAAATTCAAATATAATGCATATGCGTAGTATTCTAATAGAACGCATATGCGTTATATTCGAAGTGCCCTTGTATTTGAAGAAAAGTGTTGAACTTTTCAAAAACCCTTTTTTTTGAAAAACTCCAATACGACGCATATGCATTATGTTCGGGGGAAGACGGTAGTCGGATTAAGAAAAAAAAAAAAAAAAACTTTAAAATAATAATAATAATTTTGCTACGGGTTATGTACCCAAGACCGAACACACAAAATAAAAAAAGTCTCACCACCAGGGGTCGATTAGTTTCGGGTTTTCATTGGCAGGCCGAAACTCACCGCAACAACAAAGGTATAAACCACATACAAAAATCAAGACAAATGGATCTGAGAACAAAAAAGTAACCCTCATAATCCGGGAGGAACAAGACTACTGTCTCCCTCGAATACAACTCATAGGATGTTTACAAACTTCTTATGGTCCAGTGCAACCTTGATAATGATATTTTTTTGTTTGCGGGAAGATAGTAGTTGCACATCATAATTGGTCAGCACGAGTAACACCTGGACACACTTAAAGTATAATCACATTGCAGTGTGTTGCATCGATTTTTGCACGACTTACATTTCCCCATATACTTTGGTTATGGAGGATAAAATTACTACATGGTCATATTCACTGCCTCAAAAGGTGATTCTATGAATTATCGAGGAAAAAGTTGATAATAGAAAATTTATGAGCTTAGTTCAAAATCCCTAAGTGTTGGATATGTGGATGAAAAAGGAAAACATCGTCACCTAACATCGGTACTCCTCAAGCTCTTACCTTCTTGTGAGCATCTCACTGTATAACATTATGTTACATTAATTTGACAAATAAATCTCTTCGATCATAAAGAAGCAATATGAGAAACACAAAGTGAAAGACACTTCATGTCTGATATATTGTGCAAAATATAAATATAATATCAAGTCAAGGGAGTGGCGTCTGCTAGGTCGCCAAAAAAAAAACAAAGATCCTATAGATCCGAACTTTCAACGTCTTAGTTATATGGGATAAGCATATGACTTTATGTTAGGCATCACAAGCCCTAGGACTTTATGTTAGGCATCACCGACCCTAGCTACGTGATCTCATATCGATCTTTCTACGTACGCATTGATCAAAGTTAAAAAAAAAAAAAAAAAAACCGAAGATATCACATTTTGTCGATTTCATATTCTTCAACCTAAGTACCCAAATGTTGTGTTGTCGTATAAGGTACGGAGCATGGAAGTCCTAGATTGCTATCGCATGCGCACATCACGAAACGATTAAGTACACTACGATAACATAATTTTTTTTAAAAGAGACTTTATACCAATGGCAAAACGTGGAATCGTCCCCATGAATTACGTTGACCTATTAAGATTATACAATTGGAGAGTACTATGAATCCTAAATTACTATTTTGTTATGGACCACTGATCCTCATTATGGTTGATAGTTCACTTAATGAAGGAATCTTGTGCATTGACCTTAGCGCTTAAATATCGCAATAAATTCAAAAAAAGCACGCGTAGTCCTATATAAACCTACTACAGTCTTTACCCGGAAACAAGGTACGTACGCCGTATTAAAGTTGCCTTGGAAAAAAAGGCTATGAGAAATCGTCGTTAGGTAACCCGGAATACAAGGTAAGTACCTTGTATTCGAGATGTGTCTTGTATGAGATATTTCATTTTTTTTTTTTTTTTTTTTTTGCTGTAGTCCATTCACGACTTGCACAAAAGACAAGCATTGTAACGGTGTGTCTTTCCATGTTCTGGTAGAAAATTCACTCTCGATTTGTATATGTTGAGACTCGAGAGTAGTGGAGGGATGCCCAAACTCTAAAGTCAACTTCGTGCGAGCTCAAAAACTTCATGCCACTGTGGAATCAACATATTATTTAAAAAAAAAATAATAATAAATTCAAGTTGCATGCTACAACTCTATTCTGCTAGGGGTCAACTGTATTATATTTTTGATCTGGGCTACCAGATCCGCACGGGCCCAGCTGCCCGGCAGGGCAGCCGGGCCAGTACGACTTGGACCCTCTTGCCCAGGTCACCCAGGCGAGTAAAAAAAATAGTCAAAACTTTTTCCGCCCCCCCTGATCATGGGGTATTTTTGCACCCTCCGAAAGGGACCAAAATCTCGTTTTTTTTTTTTTTTTGTTCATGTCATTTTAGAGGGTCGGGGGGGGGGGTGGGGGGGGTAAGGGTCTTAAAGGGGCTTGAAAGGGGTTGAAAGGACTTTAAAGGGGGTGAGATGATTTTCCTTATATTATTTGAATTTTATTTCAAATTATGAGAGGACTTTGGAAGTGACCTTCAACCAAAAGTTGTTTGGTTTGCTATTCTGCACAACATACTTGGGTTTTTGGTCCCGGCCCATTTGTCCGGCCGTGCGTCCCGGGCAGGTCCCGTGTCAGCTTTGGGGACCCGGGTGTTCGTTATATTATTATTAGTAATATTTATTATATATTTATTAATTTTCCCCCTCTTCTTAGGAAAATTGCACCATAAAATTTGTTCTACAAGATACGTATCTTGTATTGGAATACAAGGTACCCCATATCTTCCATTTCGTATACAAGGTACATACCTTGTTTTTGAGTTAAGACGATAGTATATCGAAAACAACTAAATTAAGTTGATTGAATGGTGGCCATTATAGAACGATGATTCATGGCGGTGTCGGGGCAAATACCCTGACAAGGGTATTTGTCGGGGTTTTTCAATGTCGGACACTGTCTGACTTTTTCGTTGAATTGATGGACTTGATGAGATGGATGTTTGTCAAAGTTTATTCAAACCTGACCTATAACCAAAGACAAAACTTTTTTCAAACTTTAGTTCGGACGCCTGCGGCTCCAGGGAGTAATGACGGTAGTCGAAAGTTTTGTCGAGGTCGCAGAGGCATGAAGACATGGGAACACTAAAGTTAGACCTAGTCTACCTAAAATAATGTCGCACGGCTTAGCAGCCGCGCGATTCAGGGCCTAAGTGGGCTAAAAAGGGGGATGCACCGGGTATAGGGCCGTGGCGCACGAGGAATAGGAAGTTTTCCTGGACGGCGAAGGTTGGCATCGAGCCAGGGGGTTGATAAGCCGATGCCGAGGTCACGTGGCCAACCGACGGGTAAGGCCTGCCGGTAGGGCTTGCAAGGCCACAGGCTGGCAGGCAAGTAGGACCTGCAAGGCCACAGGCGGGCAGGCAGGCAGGGCCTGCGAGGCCATAGGCGGGCGGGGCCTGCAAAGCCCTGGCATGGGAGATAGCAACTGGGCCAGCTCTTCTTATAGAAGAGCAACTCCTGTCACTGTCATGATAGGAGTTAGCCAGTAGGATACAGTGCAAGACTCTCACCCAGCGGATACCGGGATCTAACCCAAAGACTGCAACTATCGGGCTAGCTCCTTTTGGGGCAGCCCGACTGAAAGCAAGACGAGCGCAACCGATTTCGGCCGCATGATCATCAATATCACGCAGCATAAATCCGCCGCACCACAAGATTGAAGATCTTTGTGGTGGAGACCCCACCGTGGTCTCCCACATTAAAAATAGGCAGCCAAATGGCTACAGTTAAAACCTGGACAGCCATTGGCTGCCTTTTTTCTGTCTGGCACCCGTTCTGAGGGTTGCCAGCTCAGTACTAAGGCTGGGGGGGAGAGAACAACTCGTGATAATCACGAGCTAAGATCCCGACAGGGTCAAAGCGGGATGTAAAAAGTACCCCGACTCTGGCGATGTTTAATTAAAATCTCGTCAAATAAAAAAAATTGAAACAATTCATGCGCGTGGCATAGGTGTCCACCTACTCATAGAAAATTTTTCAGAGCCAACAAAAATCATTTACGCCACCAAAAAAATATAGGCGCAAACTGCAAAATACAGATTTTCTCAAAATCTTGATCCCACTTTTTCGTGTTTTTTTTTTTTTTTTTTTTGACAATTAAAAATTATGGTGATCGGTTGGGATGCGTGGTGCGTGTATTTTTGTGCGCAAGGTCACATTTATTTTTGTGTGGTACGCGCAGCAAACGGTTCAGGGGTCTGAATTGGTTGGTATTGCAGGCGGCAGTTTGAGACCATTTTGGGACCAAATGGGCCTGACTTGGCGTTTAACGCAATAGTTGGAGGAGGTTTGGACTGACGAGTTGGTTTGGGATTGTCGTTGAGGACGTAATGCAGTTGAGATCTGTGGTTCCATTGAGGACCAACTTTGTGTGGTTGGAAGTTGAAACTGCAGTTAGGGCTGCATTGGGGAGGTTCTGGAAGCAAGATGGGTTGAGGTCTATACCTACATGGGGATTATGGCGCAGTGGAACGGCTACAACTGGGAGAGTTGTGAGCCGCACACTTGAACTTCAACGATAATTGTCTTTTCAATTTTGATTGGAATATTACTCGGCTTTCTTGAGTGAGTCGGATCAATTTTCACTCAAGGTCACTTGTGACTCAGTTCTCCTTTACGCCTGTGTGAACCCACACTTTGCATGACCTTGCTTTGAATTCAGAGAAAAGGTAGAGTAGGGTGTGTGGATTTCATGCATGTGGGAAGGTGGGATGACTTGGATGGGATGTGGATGAATTTCTTGTGGGATGGTTGTTTGACGTAGTGTGCAGGTAGGTAGAAGGGTACTTGCTATGGAGATTGGCTTTGCCTGTTGGAGCAAAGGAAAAGGATTGTCCTCTTTCTATCTTTTCACTTGCCTGTGTGATAAAAGTTCTTAGATTTAAAAAAAAAAATAAAAAAAAATCAATAAAAGCAGTAAACAAAAGCTATGAATATAATGAAGATGCAGTTAATTGGACTTAGTTTTCCTTAGGATTGACACATTCTATCCCAAATGATTTTATCTACCTGTACTACCTGTCCAAATGAATCCCATTCTCTATCTCATTCAATTTTTTTACGTCTAAGTTACCGTGAATCGAGAAGGGACGAGAATAATTGAAAACGACTTGCGGTGAATACATTATTTTTCATCTAGGAAGCATCCAAGGCGGGGGTTCGTATGCTTTCGGAGTCGGCCCTGTTATCGACTTGGAGTGGACCCGACTTGTCGGGCCGACTTGTCGGGGGTGATACTTTGCCGACTTGGTGGTGACGGCCCAACCTCTAAGATCCGGGTCTTCGGGCTCGGGCGAGGGGAAGGAGTATCCACAGACCACTTCCTAGAGGGAGAGGCATGCAACACTTCAAGCCATGTACATGATCAAGAATCATCCGCGAAGCAACCTGTCATCCAAGAAGATTGAGAATGTATGGAGACAGGTGTATGCGTGTTTAATCTTAGGTCGGCGGTAGATTGGAATGAACAATTTTGGCAGCGCGTCTCATCAAGTAAAAACTAAGGCAGTCCGACTACCTTGTCGGCTGCATCAATATGATTGTCGGAAACCAACTTCGCGTTGGCGACTGTTTGAAGGTTTTGTGGAGTTCGACCCGGGGGGTTGAATTTTGTTTTGAATTACCGTATGACGATTTTGATTCTTTTAGTTTCATTTCAGATTGGGTAAGTTCTTGTCGACTACGGTCGACTCCCTTTGGTGCAATTATGAATGGTTGTTATAACTCTCTTTTGACGGTGTGTTTTGAGGGACTACAATGAGTTATGGTTTCACGTTTGGTTGAGACCGTCCTAGTCGACCGACGCTTGCTCCACAACTAGGAGATCAGCGCCCTAGGAACAGACGACGTTCGGGTCCGCTTGGCGTTAACCAAACGTATCTATACTACAGCGAACGAGCAAACGCCCTCGGTCGACCTACCTTTGCAATTGCACTTAAAAGCCTTCGCAAGTGGGTCGGTAGCTCGGTAGGGATACACCCCTAAGGGTGGTGACAGCTCCTTAGGGAAGCAAGCTTATGCCCCGCAGGAACCTATCCTGTCGTAGGGGACCGCGGGATGTACAGTTGGCGCACCCGACCAGAGCGGCGAAGGAGCGATGCAACCACGCCCGTCTCGGCGGTTCACGGAAAAGTTATGCGTCGTTCCTGAGTTGTCTCTCGAAAGTATGTTTTGGGTAAAATCCTGCGTGACATGGCCGGGAGGGCCCTCGTTTTTGCGCAAGGGCCGATGCGCTCGACAGCGGAAGGTCATATGATGGGAAAGAATCACGTGCGGTTTGGAGGGCGGAAAAACTCCCGACCCCTTTTAAATTTTATGATAATTATTGGAGCTCTTGGATTTATTATGTGGGCAAAAGATGGGTCTCTCTCATGGCAACATAAAAGTTCAACCACTTCAGTATCGGTTGAAAACGCATTAGAGTTCAAAATACCTTGAAGAAACAATCTTCCAAATTCATTGGTCAATCAGCAAGCTCACCATAGCTTACAACGATGACTCGCATGAAAAGGAAGGAGCCTTAGAGACTACAAGCGAAGCAGCGTTCGCTGCTACACATGTTATGTGGCTCGGAAGAGCGAGCCGTAGTGTAAGCTCTTAGACAAGTTGAAGATATTATCCGAATGGGGCAGAGGGCTTGTAGAACCTCTATTTACAGCAGCAACCTAGCAATAGCCGCACAACACTGGTCTGGTTGTGTAGACAGTCATTATTGATCTTCATCAATGTATGGACGCACTATGAGGCACGTCGTAGTTTTCAAAACTCACTACCTTAGGCTGTGCTCAAAGTATAATTGGAGTGAGATGTCTGTACTTGAACATGATCTGTTCCATAGGTTGTACTCGCTCCTATATCTACAAATACAAATGACTCGTCGAACCTAAGATGATGACCGAAGACTTTGACTCCAGAGCGTGAATGATAGGTAGACTGGGAGATTCTGCACTCGTCCACGTAAAAAAAAAAAAAAAAACCGGCAGTGAGGGACGCTGGAGAAGGAAACAGCATGCATCTGACAGCAACTCGATGCAGTCAACATTGAGCCAAACTCGGGCTGTGAGCGAAAAAACATCATCACTTATTATATCGTACGAGAGCTTACAATGCAGTGGTAGCATGGCAAACATCGTCAACGAGCACAAGATGATGACGGGAGCCACCATAATGGCTGACGATTGGCAATCCCCTGACCACCAAAACATTGCAGAACTCCATAGTCAATTTGTCTCCCTCAACCCTCACGACAGTCCCGTAGGACGACGATGATGATGATGATGATGATGACGATGACAAAGAGGGACGCTGGGCCTATTTCCCAGCTTCTTTTGTAATTTTTATTTTCGTTTAAAAATGGTCTCCTTTCTTATTATACAAGCCAGAAAACAGGCTCGGCGTCCCTCACAACAGTTGTTATGTCCTCCCCACAAAGAGGGACGCTGGGCATAGACGGGGCAGTACAGTAGAGGGAACAAAGTGATAGCGATGGGACCCCAAAACACACCAAGCAAAAATGCTTCTAACAGGGTCTGCCCTTGAGGAGAGAGGGCATCTGCGCGATCTACAAACAGGCCTGGGTCGAGGTCCCATCCCACTCGCAAAGAGGATCGGATAGACTGCCTGAATCTGGATGTGTTTTATGCAGAGATGCAGAAAAGCAGTTCAATCTCGATTTCCTGCAGCTCTCAACAAACACGTCCAGATTCAGGCATTCGATCCGATCCTCTTTGCTAGTGGGACCACGCCCCTGGTTCTGAGTCATTCTCAACTGCAACAGGGAGCTTCTGGACTACCCTATATACAAACAGGCCCAGGTCTATTGGGCCCTTGCTTTTGGGAAAGAAAAAGAAGTGCAGCCTTGTTTTTTTACTTCTCCTTTTTTTTTAAAGGGTGATGGCCTTGAGATATCGTCATGAAAGTGCCGGGCCCCTCGTAATTCAGGAATTCCATTCATCGACTTCCATCTGTGTTGGTACTCTTTTTTTTTTTTTTTTTTTTTTTTCGTAAACCTTTTTTCTTTTTTTTTTGGGGGGGGGGACATGCTCCAATCTATTCGTGGGGAGCAACACGTGCTCAGGTCTGTATTTTAACAGTTTTTGGGTGTACCAACTGAGCTAGTCCCCTTGGTAAAAATCGCAGCCTAGCGCCATCTATACCAAGGGAAACTTTTTCCGGATAGAATAAATATTAAATACGGTTTTTGTTCGCGGGCCGATGGTAGTGGAAGCATTACCCAGGTGGGACCCAGGGCCAAATCCCACGAGCTCGGATCATTCATTTGGGGCCGTTGATCTTCCTAATCTAGGGTCAGAAATGAAGAACTCGGCTAAGTTGGACTTGGCCCACTAATGCGGCCTGTAAAGTTGGTAGGTCTTTTTGGGATACTGGAATGTACCTTTTTTTTTTTTTTTTTTTTTTTTTTTTTTTTTTTTTTTTTTTTTTTTTTTTTTTTTTTTTTTTTTTTTTTTTTTTTTTGGGACAAATGCTCCAGTCTATTCGTGGGGAATGTACCTCATCTCCTTGATGACCACATTCAGGCCATGCTCCAGTAGCACCTTTCCTGCATGTACCTGACTGATTATGGTCACATTTGGGCTCATCTGACGGCAATCATGTCAGGAGCTCAGTACTGTGAGTCTGCCTGCAGTCCAGATAGACCCCGACTGGTGTGCGTATGACCTCGACTGGTGTGAGTATGCCCTGAAGCGGGGGCCTGCAAGGCAGCATCCGCTAACATAATATAGGGGGTGCTTGCCGCAGCGGGTACGTAACATAGCGGGGCTCGCCGCATCACTTTTTTTATCTTTTCTTTTCTTTTTGTTGGGGCGAGGGCCTTGAGATATCGTCAGTGAAGTGAGATATTGTCTACTGAGATATTGTCAGTGATCTGACCGGCCCCAGGTGATTCAGAATGATTTTTTTTTTATTTTTTTTTTTTCAGAATGATTTTGCTCTGGTCATCTGGTAGCATCTTGATTCAAACTCAGGTCTGCATTTCAACAATTCATGGATGTGCCAACTGAGCTAGGCCCAAATTTGCCTGACCGGTTCCTGGGCATAAGCGTAAGTTCGTGCGTCCCAGCCAAGGGTCTGTGTGACTGGGTGCAGGTATAAGTTGGCACACGGGAAAAGCAGGATATTACCTGAAGTTGGACAGGGTCAGGGGTATAGGTGCAAGTTGGGCTCTGGGACTGGGTATAGCGGATATTCCCATCTGTAAGTGGGGTGCAGATGGACTTTTCCATTGTTTTTTTTTGGGAACATTTTTGATATGCCCTGGAGGTTCGATTTATTTGCGGCGTGCCCCTCTGACGGCCGACTTACCCTGTGGCGCCCTTCTGACAACGATTGAAGTTTCTGGACCCCCCCCTGGTGTTGTTTGGGCCTGAAGTATGTCCAATACGCCCCTACTGGTACAGGTTCCAAATTTCCAGTGTACCCCCGTAGCTCGCCTCCCAGGGCTACCATAGGGGAAAGGCGGCGAGTGCCACCGGCGGCCCCACAGGGGCATGCTGGAACGTTGCACCCCTCACTGACAAGGGCCTGCAGGAAAGTTCAGAGGCCCAAGGGCACGACAGGGTAAGTCAGCCGAGGGGCACACCGCAAATAAATGGAACTTCCAGGGGCATGTGAAAAATTTCCCCCTCTTTTTTCTTTTTTTTTCTTTCTAAATTTACCTCCATTATATTCCATTTCTCCTTTTCACTCTTTACTTTTTTTTTTTTTTTT
>BFEA01000785.1:68227-78787 GCA_003427395.1 Chara braunii
GCTCACCCATGGCCACCCACAGTCACCCACAGTCACCCACAGTCACCCACAGTCACTCATGGTCGCTCACACTCACCCAGGCCCACAGTCACTCACAGCCACCCACAGTCGCCCACCGTCATCTGCAGTCACTAACTCACCCCACACCCACACTCATTAGATATGCTCGCCCACACTTACACATACATTCAGAGAGACAGTCAGACGAGTTCCCTTGTTTCAAGCACCATATTGTATCTTTATAAGCCGACAGGCCAAGCGAGGAAGGATGGAAAAGGAGTGAAGAGAGGCAATATGGGAAAGAGAGAGATGGTGGGGTGGAAAGGATGTGGAAAGCTGTTAAGCCACCGCTACCTCCGAGCCTGGCGCTGCCAGCCAAAGAGGTCTGGGAGGTCAAGCCCCCACAAAATGCGGCAGTAGCTGCCAACCAAAAACGTCCGGGAGGCCAAGCCCCCGAAGAATGCAGCGGTAGACAAATTCGTAGCAAACTTTTGTCTGTGAAAGGTAGTAGCAGTATAAGGATCACAAACACAAAGGGAGGAAGTGCAATGGCTGAAGCATGAAGGTTTACAAGAGGCAGTCAATATTTCATAACGAGGAAGAAAACATCTTGACCCTTCCTTGTTATGCTACCAATGTCTCCTCCACACCACCTGACAAATCACTGCCGAGTGACCCAGGACTTCTCCCCATAAGGTCTGGGTGGCGCAGAGTAACCTGGTCCATCTTTCCCTGTAAGGTCGTGGCGAGGAGCAACTCAATCCTTCTGCCTTTATATAAAGACTGGATGGTGCAGAGTACCCCAGTCCCTCAGCCCATAAGGACTGGTTGGCGCCAGGCCCAGTAACCCCGTCCTTCCCGCCGTAAGGACTGGGCAGTGCTGAGTAACCCAGTCATTTTTCCCCGAAGGACTGGGTAGTGCCTAAAACCCTAAAACCCTAAAACCCTAAAACCCTAAACCCAAAACCCCAAACCCAAACCCTACGTCCAGTCTTTCTGCGCCCGTAAGGACTGGGTGTTGCTGAGTAACCGGGTTCTTCTGCCCCAGTAAAGACTGTGGTGGGGGCGAGGCGGGGATCCACAGTTTAAATGAACAGGCCTCTGGAGGACTACAGCGATAGCTCACTCTGGCCAGAAACGAACGTTTAAATACATACAGACTGGATTGTGCCAAGTCCCCAATCCCCTTGCCCAAACAGGACAGTGTGTTGCGGAGTAACCCCGTCCTTCTGCCTATAAGAACTAGGTTGTGCTGAGTAACCCCTGCCGTCCTTATGCCCCCGTAGGGACTGGGTGGTGCTAAGTAACGCGGTGCTTCTACCTGTACATAAGGACTGGGTTGTGCAGAGTCACCCAGTGGGTTGTGCGGAGCATAAGTTTTCTTTCCGGCTTTGCTCGATTATGTAATCAATCGCTTATCTTACTTAGCGTTCTACCCACTGTAAGTTTGAACTTCACAAGACCGACCGTACAATACATACGTAAAAGAAAGCCTCAGCATCAATCAATCCATTTGAACTTCACAAGACCGACCATACAATACATACGTAAAAGAAAGCCTCAGCATCAATCAATCCAAGTCACTCAGTCCCCTTCTGCCCCCATAAGGACTGGGTGGCGTTGAGTAACCCAGTCGTTTTGTGCAGGACTGGTTGATGTAAGGGCAGAAGGACTGGGTAACGTGATCGTCAGGTGATGTGGATGAGACATCAGCACCACTGCAAGTAAAGCTCATGATGTTTTCTTCCTCATCATGAAAGGTTGATTCTTAAGGCCTTTATGAGAGGGAGTGTGAAGACAATTTTGCAGTCTGTTGAGCAGGACATCAAGGGTAAAGGGCAGGCCGCGGTGGTGCTATGTTTATGGTAAGAAACCCCGAACCTTGCCATTAGCATGCCCAGGTTCATTTTTTCCATGCTTGAAGGTAGCACCGGTGGGACCTGGCCCTAAGGGACATATACGACAGAGAAAGGGGGAGGCTCCCATTGTTGAAGGGGCAGAGACGGTTAGCAGAGGCCTAGACTTGTCACGCCATATATGATAAAACCTAAGGGCCATGCCACCATTTCATAGAGTAGACACTGTATTAACGAACTCCCAAAAAAAACGGAAAAGAAATAATTTCGGTTTTGAACCCTTTAACCGAAGAGCTGAGAAATGGGGATTCCTGTTGACCACAAATCTCTTTGTGAGTCCTCTCTCTCTCTCTCTCTCTCTCTCTCTCTCTCTCTCTCTCTCTCTCTCTCTCTCNAGCAGTCTCACTTCGTCGTCCACAGTGCCAGCGTACAGCCAGCGTCAATCCAGCGTCCAGCCAGTGTCTAGCCAGCGTCAGGCCAGCGTCAAGTCCGCATAGCAAGACTGAATGTTGACGTTGACTCCCTGGAGACCGGGCCTTATGTAATGCTGTCTCTTATACACATCTAGATGTGTATAAGAGACAGGTCTCTCTCTCTCTCTGGCTGTGCAATGATTCGCAAGTCCATCACCCTCAACAATCTCTTTGTGAGGCCTCCCCCTCTCTCTCTCTCTCTCTTGCAATGATTCGCAAGTCAATCACCCTCAACCTCGCACACACATGCAACAAAAGTTCACATGAGAATCCGTGATAGAAACCAGCAGCCGAGACACAAGGGTTGCATGAAGGATTGACACCAAAGTATTATAATTATACAAAGAAAGTGTTCAAGTCTCCCGCGGACTTCGCCGCTTACACAACTTCCACACACGGAATAGGTATGTACCCGACTACTGTTCCTCCCTCCCTCCCTCCCTCTCTCTCTCTGATCTTGTATCGCTCATCCTCACAACCTCTCTCTCCCGCTTCTCTTCCTCTGGATCGTTCCCTGAATACACCCGTTCAGCTCAGACTCAAAACTTGGCGGCTATGGCCGCCCTGCTTCCCTATCGCCAGCCTAGCTATGGTTGATGTTGGCGCTCCCTTCTTCTTCGAGCGCAGTCTTGTCCAAGCGGCTTGGTCACACAAGCAGCAGCAACGCTTCCACAACTTCACGAATGAACAACTGCCAAGCCGCTGCACTGTAGCAGCTAAATATAGGACTTGTCGATGCTTGGCCTGACCAGTACCGGTCAGCAATGATCTGTTTGTTGCAATCATTTTGCCGGTCCGATAACTTCTGGACTTTCCTGGGACTTGATGCAATTTTGTGGACTTGGGATTGGACTCCACTGACCCTGGACTTGGACTTTCCTGTCGGGTATCGGAACGGATGTTGGCCCGACTTTAGACCTACGACTCCTCAAACTGGCCTATTGAACCTAACCTATTAGGACACTGGGATTTGGGGCTTCGGGACTTCGGGGACCTTGGGACCCTGGTGCCGGGCTTTCAGGTGTCTGCAGCGTGGAATCCTTTCACTCCCACTGGCCTAATTTCGAGGCCCTCCGAGAAAAATACTATCTGCGACATTGATCCCTTTCCTCGCTCTCTTGTAATGGGAAACGATATCGGGTGCAGTCTCTATAAACTCATCCCTTGTAAACCAGCGGTCTTCTTCGGGCTCTTGGTACACAAATCTGACTTTGTATTGTTGCTGGGGTCCTTCCCTTCGTCCTGACCGGTAGACATCTTCAGCTACGATTTTGTCAATATCATACCTACCATCCATATCAGGTGGGATCATTAACCTCTGTAACGGGAACTCATCAGTGGTCGTATAGGGAAGTAACTTGGATGCATGGAAAACGGGATAAGTGTGCAGATTCGGTGGGATCTCTATGGTGTAGGAGGGACCATCCACATCCCCAATGACGTTGAGAACTTGCCAAGGCCCTCTATAAGATGGCAACAGCTTCTGCAATATGCCTTCTTCGGGGAGGAATCCCTTGGACTTGACCCAGATTATGTCACCTACAGCGAACTGCAACGGTCTGCGATGCTTATTAGCTTGTTCTATCATTTGATGCTGAGCCTTTCTGATGTTCTCAGTCACACGTTTCAATTCCTTCTCATACTGTATGGCAAGCTCCCTTGTACTGGGCGGCAGCCTCTGAATCTGGTCCGGGGTTTAGGCAGTCTATAGGGCGCCTAGAACGCCATCCCCTATGTAGTTCGTTAAGCATTCACGAGGTAGCTAAGTGTACTGAATTGTTATACGCACTTGCTACCTTAGGGAGGTGCTTGTCCCCATCCTCCAGGTCTGGTCTAATATACATCCATACTATTCCATAGCACTTGCTGCAGCAGTTTGTCTATCTGTTCAGTCTGGCCGTTAGTCTCGGGGTGTCGGCCCGACGACATGGTCAAGTTAGACCCGCAGACTTTCATCAGTTGCTGCCAATGCTCACCTGTAAACCTAGTGTCACGGTCACTGACTTTGGTCAAGGGGTGCCTGTAGTCCTTGGCCCAATGGTTAAAGAAGCCTTTTAATCACTAACTTGGTCTTTGGCTAGGCAGGCAACGGAACGAAAACAACGAACTTACTAAACCTCTCTACTATGACCATCACTTGACTTTTACCGTTCCTACGCTTAAACCACCAGTACCTCGCCGTTGCTTTTTCGAAGTCGCGGCCGTTAACGCACCGCGACTTTCGGGGGTCGGGCAAGCCAACGCCCGGTCGCTTCAAAAAAAAAAAAGAAAAACAAAACAAAACAAAACAAAAAACAAAACAAAACAAAAACAAAACAAAACAAAACAAAACAAAACAAAAACAAACAAACAAACAAACAAAATAAAACAAATCAAACGAGCTTGAGAAAACCCGAATCGTGCGCGTGCGCGCGCACAAGAGAGAGAGAGAGAGCCGAAAACGGCGCGTTTGCTGCACCACTGTGCAGTGAACGACGTCACTCTCTGCGCAGCAAACGCATCGTTTCTCTCTCTCTCTCTCTCTCTCACGGCGCGATGCACTCCCTTTTTCTCAATTTCGTTTTCCTTTTTCCTTTTTTTTTTTTTTGAAAGTTTTCTTTGTTTTTTTTTCTTTTGATTTTGTTCACATTTGTTGTAAGCAAATTTTGATGTCCTCGAAGTACCGGTACTTCGAGGCTCGTCACCGTAGCTGTAGGTTAGGCCTACCGGTAGCTCTACGGTCGGGCCTTGACAACCGGTAGGTACTGGTGGTTTAACCTTCGTGTCCATGAAATCGATTGACACGGACTCGCGGGGGCCTGATGGAATAGGCAAGGGTTTCAACAGTCCTAGGGGAGGCTGCGTGGAACTTTTGCTGCCTTGGATATATGTGACACAGTCGTGTTTTATACCGGGCCAGGTGTAGGACCGGAGGAGGGTCACATATGTCTTCCTCCAACCAAAATGTCCTTCGGTGTCATGACATTCCCCTAACTCTTCATCATTCGGGATGTAGAACCTATCGTTCGCATTGGTCTTCTCAAACAACAGTCTGCCGACCATTCGGTACCCTGGGACTTCATGAGGTGCGGTCTATACTTTCTTGATCAGGTCGCTATAGATGAGATCCTTCTCGTATGCGACCTTAATTTTTTGCTGCGGGTCGGCGCCTGCGTCTAGGTACTTCAATATTTCGCCAAAGAAGTCTGCGCGCCTACTCAAGGCGTCGACTACAGTGTTATACTTGTCGTTGACTGGCTTTAGTTCGAAGTCAAATTGGTCAATCTCCGTAGCCCACCGAGTCAACTTAGGGGTCATCCGGGTATGCGTTTTCAACCATCTAAGTGTCTCCTGATCAGAATACACTTTGAAGTGCCGACCTAGCAGATAATGTCGCCGGTGGTCTAAAGATTGTCTAAGTGCGTACAACTCTCTCTCATACGTCAAGGCGATGACCTTCTCACAAGGTAGTCACCAGGACATGAATTCGACGAGCCTATACCCCTCACCACCCTTCTGTTGGAGTACGACGCCAATGCCATACTTGTGTTAGTCGTGACGATGAGTGGAAGAGTCGGATCTGCTATCTTAAGGACCGGGTATTCGAGCAAGCACATCCTTATCGAGCCAACTTTTTAAACGCGGAATTGCAATCCTTATCGCACATCCAAACGGTCTTTTTTTTCAGCAGCCTACGCAACGGTGCAGCGATGGTAGTGAAACTACACACAAGCTTTCAGTAGTAGTTGGCCAGACCTAGGAACGAACGAAACCCCGTTACCGTATGCAGGGTTGGTCAGTCCGTAATCGCTGCCATCTTTGCGTCCTCCGGTCTAACTCCATCTTTGTCTTCGATATGTCCGAGATACAAGACTTGGCGCTTAGCCCACTCACACTTCTTTCCATTTAACTTGAACTTAGCCTCGCTCAATTTGCTCGGAAGTAGACGAAGGTGTTCCTAAAGTTCTCCTAATGTCTTATTAAAGATGAGAATAACGTCTGAGTATACACCAATGAGCTTGTCTAACCATTCTTTAAAAAGGTTGTTCATGCACCTCTGGAATGTGGCAGGGGCGTTTGTCAGCCCAAACGATATCACTACAAACTCGTAGTGACCATAATGGGTTCCAAACATCGTCTTGTGTTGATCTTTGAGCTCTACCTCTATGTGATGGTAGCCCGACTTCAAATCTATCTATGAGAAATACTTACAACCTTGCACCCTATCCAACAAATCGTGTAACGGTTCGACGTTCTTGACTGAGATCGCGTTCAGCCCCTTATAGTCAACACACATACACTGTTCACCTCCTTTCCGGCACACCATAGGGCGACGAGCTAGGCTTAATCCACCCCTTCTCCAACAACTCGTCGAGCTACTTGCGCAGTTCGTCCAACTCTTTGGGAGACGTTCTATGCACAAGGCCCTTCAAAGTTCTACTATCGGGCTCGATCTCGATCCAGTGCTTAATCTCTCTTTCCACTACATGTGCAAGACTCTCCCCCACGTATGCGAACTCTTTTAACAGATTCTCTACTTGGGGCGGTATCACCTCGTCCATTTGCTCTTGTCCACTTACCGGTTTGACGTAGGCAACAAAGACTTGGTCAACTATATTCTTCTTGACGACGTGTCTGGCTAACGGAGGGGCACTCGTGCAACAAAGGGGCAAACTAGACTCTATTGCAAACTCGTGGAACATCCACATTTTTCTTTTTCCTTCCTTCGAGACTGGGAAGCCAACACTCGTGCTTGCCCATCTTCACGTTGGCATACGCTTTGTTTCCCCAATGTGTTCCTAGAATTAAGTCAAAGGGCAGGTTGTCTTCCACTAAAAGTGTTAGGGAGTGCAACACCCTTTCAACTTTCTTCCCCCCCTCCACTCGGAAGTATGCCTTGATCTCTTCGACGTACTCCTCTATTCACATTTCACGATTATCTGCCAATTTACTTACGACCAGGTCGCTCAGTTTTTGCGTGTTCGTGTTGAGATGCAACTTCTTCAATCCCTTTTTACTAATATAACAATGGGTGAGTCCACTGTCGACGAATGTGCCTATTTGCGTTCTACTAATCTCCACATCTCTCATGATAAGCTGCCCTTTGGAACTTTTCTTCATTTCAGTCCAGGCTTTGCGACGAGTGATCAGCTCATCGCCTATGCCTACGAGGGAACCACCTAGAGAGACTCTAGTACAAGCAGTCTCCGGACAACTATCTAGGTGGAGGCCTATGTCAGCCTCTGCAGTTGGGACCTTTCGACAGGAGGTTGCCTTCTCAGTGCACACTTCTACCTGTTTATCTATGTCCGAGGTCCGAGTAGGAGCAACTGCAACTCCTACCGGCCATTCCCTTTTGAGTTTCGGATCTCCAGACAGAAGGGGATGATGTGGTTGGGGTCCTCGCACTTAAGACATAGCCCCTTCTCCATTCTTTCTTGCCACAATGTCTGTGTCATGTTCCATGGCTTCCCATTTGCTCTACCGGGATCCGCACGAACCGCCACGTCTGCCACCGTCGTTTGCAAGGGCATAATTGCCCCTTCCGTCTCCATAGGAGGCAGAACCACGAACGCCCTACGGGGATCCCTGGACCCTACCTCCCCAATGGGAGCACCCTTCACCCCCATTCCCTTGAATAGTCTGTCCACGTCCTCCTCTACCGCGACCTCCTCTACCTCGGCCGCCTCTACCACGCCCTCCCTCACGGACCACAACAGCCGCATAGTCACCTCCGTGGCCTACTTGGCTATCCTCCTCTCCATCTAAACTGTAATCTATCTATTCGTACGGGAGTGCCTCTAGTCCTCCCTTGAATGTCAACAAGAAATGGTCCTTAGTTTTTTTTTTTTTAAGAAACAGCCCGAGCAGCTGCTAGGGGTGCTGATATGATCAGACACCACTAGCAGTGCCGGGATGGCTCCATCTATTGGTGGGGATCAACACCTGCTGGAAATCGGGTCCAGCGTCCCTGTAAAGTACATTTAAAATGCAATTATACAGTTTGATGTGAATCGTGTCAGGTACGAGAAAAATAAGCTCGTGAAAGGTTAGTAAGCCTGTAATCTGTACTAACTATCGATTGTAATGTAGTTTACAGTGTGAACCCTGTCATCTATGAAAACACTCAAATTGTGGAAGGTTTAGTATGCATGTGGGGGAGGTGGGCTGTAATTGGCCCAGCATCCTGTCAATCCTCCTACTGGATCACTGTGCAGTTACCATGCACACTGTACTATCTATCAGTTGTAATGTAGTTTTTTTTTTTTTTTATATCCTGTGGTCCGATGGACCACGGATCAGATATTAAACTGACCAGAACAGAAAGTACACTTGTTACAATAAGCTGTTTGTCTGTTTGTCTGTCATTCTGCATCAATAAGCTTGCTGCTATTTGTGCCCGCCAATCCTAATGGATCGCTCTGCAGTTACTATGTACATTGATCGGGCGGCTCCATCTATTGGTGGGGAGCTGCATCTGCTGGAAACCGGGTCCCGCGTCCCATTGATACATCTTGTAATTCAGCAATTGTTGGTCATTGTTTCCTGGGGCTGTGGTTATTTGTCTTGCTGGACCGGGACTCCATCGTCCCATGGAGCTGCTGCTAGTAGCAACACCCATCCCATTCTTGGAGCGCTCATTATCTGCTAACCCTAAACCCTAATGGTCCTTTGTTGCCAAAGATGGTCTTGCGACTCTTGCCCTTCCATCTCTTTTCTTTTTTCGCAGATCGTTGTGAAAATGGCAGAATTCGGCTTCTTGGAGGAAACCGGCCTGCTCTACGGTCTCCTCACTACTGAACTGTTTGCACGTCATGCCGTCTTCCTTAGTTTTGGGGTACAATTGGAACTGGAGGGGACTTGGCAATGCCGTAGCGAATTTCTCCAAAATCTGCTTTGCTGTCAGACCATGGTTGGGGTATTGAAACAGTTCATCCGTGGTGGCCTTAAGGGCGGGCACACTTCTCCACTGCCGCATGTCTACATGCATGAGCAGGTACTCAGCTCGCCTAGCCTGGTTCTCGTCTTCAAACCTCTCTTTCGGGGCCTTAAAGAATGTCCGGATCTCAGTCTGTCGCGACTAAGCCACCATGGTTTCGCAGCCCGCACTCCTCATCAGAGACAAAGCAAAATTTACATCATCTCCCCCTAGGCACGAGCTTGCCACCAACACCTTGTCAAAGTGGGGAATCAACTGCGCGTACAAATACGTATCCATGGCCGCCTCCCATTGCACAAAACTTTCGCTCTTTGCCCCCTTGAAGGTCCAAGGGAGCTTCACCTTCGTTCTCTCCCGTCTCTCCCCTTCAAGCTGTTTCACGTCTTCCTGCCGATCTCCTCCTTTCTTGCCACCGCCTCAAACTGGCCTATCGGACCTACCCTACTGGGACACTGGGATATGGGGCTTTGGGACCCTGGTGGCAGGCTTTCCGGTGTTCGCAGAGTGGAATCTCTCTTCTGTCTATGCCTCTGCTTCACTCTTGTGTGTGGAGTTGTTTGATAATGGTTGTATGATGCCCTTGCAAAGCTAAGGGCAGTCGGTCTTGTAGGACAGACCATTCTGCACCTATCGATGACAGAAGAGAACGGAACAGAAGTGGAGCTCAGGTCGGCAAGGATGTGGGAGGGGAAAACAAGCGATGATGTCAACAAGTTTTGTGCATCAAGTTGAGGTGATTGGTGTTGTTTGTGACAATTCCGTCAAAGCATTTTTTCAATTTTTAACAGCGCGGCACGTTACAAATATGTTGTGCTGCATAAGTAGCGACCTGCACGAATGGTGTGACGACTGCCCCGCTGTCTCTCCGACATGGGCTCTGTGAAATTGAATTCCCCATAAAGATGCAGAGTACTGGCTGCTAGACGGTATGAACCCGTGCACCTTTACTATATAGCTTTGCTCTGGCAAAGCCACTGTGAAGTGTACTTATCGGCTTCTCTAATTTTAGGGAGTCTAGGCACGCAAAATGGAAATAGCACCTTTGTCTGGAATCTTAACTCGTTAAGTTCATACCCAAAATGTAAAAATGATTTAGCTTAAATTAGCCATGAAATCATCAAAAAAGTTATGGGAACTATATCAAATAACCATCGCTTGTTCAAAGAAAAGCAATAGCACTTCGTGCCACCTTTCAAAAAGAATCAAAACATATATGAAATTATGAATTGATTTGCACAGAAATTCCTCTGATTCCTGCCTGACTTTTTTTTTTGGGTTTTGTTTTTAAGGGTTGGGGGGGGGGGGGGGGGGG
>BFEA01000785.1:161535-180728 GCA_003427395.1 Chara braunii
TTTTTTTTTTTTTTTTTTTTTAATCCTTGAGGCCTGAAAACAGATGTTTCCCGAGAAAAAGACTCCCTCACTTCTATATGACCTATTGTTCACACAGTCCTGGGTAGCACCACGTACACGTACACGTGCTCCGCATACGCGCATACGTGTATGCGCGTACGCGCATAGCCGTTTTCAGGGCCTGCGTACGTGGTGGTAGCGGGCCACTTGGGGGGCAGTTCTGGCCCCGTAGGCCTAGGGGTGGGTTGGGGTAGCCCGTTGGGGCCCAGCGCGGGGTGGAGGGGTGACGCTACCACCGCTGTCGCCATCTTCGTGGAGGCCTGCTGCTGACGTGCCGTCGCCGTCGCTGGGAGTCGCCATCGCTGGTAAGTCGATTTTCTCCTTCTCCCCCTTGTCGTCGTCGTCATGCTCCTCCTCGTCCTGTAACCTGATATCTTCACCCTCTTCCTTTCCAGCATCACTTTCAGTTCAGCATTGTCTCCCACCCTGCCGACCCCGACACTTCCCGGCCGATTCCATTTAACCCTGTGCGCACGTGCGCGCAATCCCCCCCTTCCCTACTGCAGTCCCGATTCGCCCTCCATCTCCCCACCCGTCGATCCCGATCTCCCTCCCCTCCCCAGCTGCGTCCCTCCCTCAACTTTGATTTTCGCCCTTAACCCACGATTTCCCTTTCCCCCCCCCTGCATTCCCCCCCTCGTCACGATCCGATTTCCCCCAAGTACCAACCCCGATCCCTCCCCGATCAGGCACACGTGGGCGCGCAACCCGATCCCAATTCCCCCCCTTCCCCTACTCACGCTCCCGCTCCCGACCTTACTGCATCATCCCAAACCCAACCCCCCACAACCTCAAATTTCCCCCTGCTGCTGTGCAACCCTTCTTTCCCCGCTGCTCCGCGATCCCCTTCCCCATCCCCTCCCCTCCTCCCCAATCTCGATCCCAACAGTATCTTCCCCCCTTTCTACCGATCTCGATCCTCTTTCTCCCCGCCCCGATCGCGATCCCATTCTCCCTCCCCAACTGCACCTCGACTCCCCTCCTCTCTATGCCTGGCCCCGTTTCCCCCTTTCCCCCCCTCCCACTCCCGCCCGTTCCCGATCATATTATGTTATATATATACTAATACAGTAATACTACAAATATATTATATAAATATTATATATATATTATTATATATATATATATTATATATTGTATTATATATTAAAAAAATATATACATATATCGTCACAAATAGAACTGCCCGGTAAACCGTAGGCAGAGAGAGAGAAGAGGACAACAAACGAGGGGCTGTGACAAACTGTTTCGTCGGAGTTTCACCGACTCATCAGGAGGCTGAACCCTCAACAGTCTGCAGAATCCCCTCACTGATTACACTGTAAATGATAATCTACCTTAACCAAAATCAAAGTAGACTATCACTCACCCACACCAGATGRAAAACTCTACAGACTGTSGGTTCACACCCCATCACAAGCCAGCAAAACAYCCACGAAACAAAGAAAGGTCTGTCACAGCCAAAAAATACACTCCAGACCCGCCTAGTAACGGCCCCGACCACTGCCGCTCGACCTGACCGGAAAAAACCGTAGCAGGAAGCTAGCGAAGTCGTAGTATATATCGTCACAAATAGAACTGCCCGGCATACGCGGTGCTACCCAGACACAGTCTATGTTGCCGGGGATAAGTAACCAGACTGGTGCCCTCCCAGAATAAACAGGCTTAAAGCCCTAGTACCTCCGCCAGTGTTTTTTTTTTCCCCCCTTAAAACTCAAATCTATTAGTTCATAAACAGTGAAACTTGAGGCCGGGGACCTCACAAATCAACCCGGGGTATCTGACAGCATCAGCCAGCTCAGCTTTCAGTCCTCAGGACTGTTCAAACGTCAACCACACCAATTCTCACTTAAGCTTATGATTTTGCTCAACCACTCATGAGTACAACCAACTGACTACCTCCTAGCTACCTAAGCCCTGCGGGAAGGCTAACACCCTCCACTACCCTAAACCCTCTCTAGCCCCCTCCCTACCTACAACCGCCTGCAGCGGCGGACAAGGCCTAACTCGGCCTTGAGGAGCAACTCCATTCCTCCTGCGACACTCACCTACCTCGGCTACCTTGCCGTTTCCTCAACCGAGTGTCCTGGTATTTGGAACCTGAGAAGGGAAGGGGTCCTAGCTACTCTAATAACCAATTGGTAAGCACCAGGCCTTTCGATCGATGTATACCTGCCAGACTGTTCCCCAGCGCCCAGGTCTTGAGAAACCACCAGATGTCACTTCTGGAACCTCTGCCCTTCTTCGCTTTCCTCTTCCAGTCCACCAATATCGCCTGCCGTATGCCGCCTTTGATTGCCGCCTTCACCTCATTATCCGAGAACGGTCTGTGACTGAAGCGAGACCTGTTCCTGTCTGCCCAGATTACGGCGCATATAACAGCTCTAGCCACATGGGCTATGTACGGCCAGCCCCTTTTTCCCGTGTGACCCACCGGGGTGACACCCAGCAAAATCCGTTCTTCATTCCAGGTTACGTACCTGCCCCCCATTTGCCCGCAGTGGTGGGCCCACCACTTCCAGATACGCCGAGATGCTGGGCAGTCCCACCACAGGTGTATGGTGGACTCAAAAGGCCAAGTGCATCTTGTGCAGCCCAGGCTGACTACCACTCCCCTTCCAGCCAGCCATACAGCTGAAGGAGTTACCAACAGGGACAGCATTCATAAAATAGAAGCATGCTTGAGATTGGGTAGCTCCTGGAGGATCGACCACAGTTTCATGAGGTCTTCTTCTGATCTGTGTCTGTCCTCCGCCCGAACCGCTTTCCATTTGGAAATGGCTACAGCTGCTGGAGTCCGCTTGCGGTTGTCTGCAAGCCTATAGGATAAACCTGCTGAAATGTTGGACAGGCTCACAACTTGTTTGGGCAGGAGAGAGGAGCTGGTGATCTGCCAACCCCAAGCTTCCAGGTCGACCGACAAATTCCTCAGTGGAACTTTCCCCACCCACTGATTAACCTTACGGGTGCCCTTCACGTCCTTCCTCTCAATCACTCTCACTTGTGGGGGGTTTCCCCAGATTGTGATCAGTTCCTCTCTCAACAGTTGAAGATGGTTGGGTTCTGTGTTCTCCCCCCCCACCTGAACCTTTCTGAAGCCCGACTGAGTTACTTCCACAACCTTCCACACCAACTGTTCGGGACCTAACGGGCAGTACCACGTGCCCACTGGGTCCAAGCCTTCAGGGCCCAGTAAGACCGTCCACTCCGCCGGAATAGCCTGAAGTAACACTGCCCAATTTCCTCTACTTTCCTCAAACCCTGCAGTGGGGGAAGAAGCTCAGCGAACGACAACCAGGAACCCTTGGGTGAAGACCAGAGGTCCGCAATGCGGGCCACTCCCCTGCGTATCCATGCTCTCTCGAATGCTCCCGGCTCCGCCCCTGCTGAGAACGCTCGGCTGTTGGAGTCACAGATCCTTGGATTCTCAAATAAGCTCTGTTGGGAAATTAGGGAAAAGTGGACGTTTTCCCAAACTCCTGAAAATTCGGAGGCCGGGCCCGACGACGGCTGCCATTGATAAATCTGATCAGCGGTCGTCGTTCCGTTTCGGCCATCCGAAAAGGTCGGAGGCCCACCTGAGGCCCACTATTTTCCCACGCGGCAAAGGCACTGAAAAAAAAAAAAAAAAAAAAAAACAAGCTTACTTTCTTTTTCTTTTAAGCTGCATTCTGCTCCCGACCTGCAGGTGGGCAATACCGGCCAGGGGACAGCCGGTAGCATCAGGGACCATGACAGGTCCCCTCCCCTACGAACATCAGCAGACTCTGCTCAATGCTGATCGGGGTTGGCAGCGCCAAGCATGCCCCAGGAAGGTATACGAGGCCAATGGGGATTGAACTCACGACCTCGTGAATGCCACTTGTGAGCCTTACCAACTGAGATAGGCCGCTGGATTACATTTTGAACGAGGACAGTCAGCCATTTGAAAAAATAAAGAAAAGGACAGTCCAACACTTTTTTTTTTCTTTTTTTCTTTTGGAAACAAAACCAACTATTCCATTACATGCCAGAAATCGGGTCCGGTGTCCCTTACATTTATGCCACAGGCCTTTGGGCTGGGAGAGGCACTCCCGGCCAAGCCCATCCCAACCGTGGCCAGAAAAAGGTCACCATGGATGGTTCAACTTAGGAAAATCTCACAAAATCCACCAAAGGAGGTCTTTGAATCTCTAGCTGTACATCTATGATCTATCCTTTCTCACCTGTTTCCTTTTTTTTTCAAACTCCCCCTCCAGTGTTAGTGGTGCTGGTAAGAGCAGACACCACTAGCACCTAGGGAGAGGCTCCATCTATTGGTGGGGAGCATCACCTGCTGGAAAACGGGTCCAGCGTCCCATGTACAGAATGAATTTCCTAAAAACCCCATTATTCAAAGTCCATCTAATTCTATCCTGGAGGCTGGAACAAACCCATCCTTGTCCTTTACACCTCTCCCAATGAACCCATGAAAGTACTACACAAAAAAAAAAGGAAGAAAAGCACAATCTTGGTGGGAGGTCCTGTGATGCCTCCATTGTTACCAGCCCCGAGAAGGCCCCCTTAGCTTTTCTTTCTACTCAGTCCTCTTGATTGTTTTGTGTGTTTTCAATATTTGTCCAGGTTTTCGAATGGACAAACATTTTTTGTTCAACAACTAGTATTTTTAATGCCACATCAGAGTGAGTGCGCGTATCCCTTCCCGCAGCATCAGCGGTAGTTCGCGTGCATAGTTAACGTGAGAGCACGGATCCCGCGCGCATCAAAACTGTGCGTGTGCGTAACCCGTCATGTATCCTCAGTATGAGAGGACAGATCCTTATGCACTTCATTAGCGCGGGTGTGTGGTGTGGTACACTATGTGTATCATCAGTACCGGTGCGTCGAACACGCACGATGTGCGTGTCATCATTTACGTGCAGAACATTGAGTTCATCATTGTGTAGAATATCTCGATGGTTTCAACAAACGTAGCAGGACCAAGCCTGTAGATCAACATTCTTGTCGTGGAGAGAATCATGATCATTCAGCGTGATCATTATGAAGATATTCATCATAGCTTATTTTGCGGCGTCAACCAGTTTGAACGGTTAACTCACTATGCGGTCTCATTCGAAAATATTTCATCATAACCCAAAACAAGATATGAAGTAGGTTTCTAGTTTCATTATTAATCCGAGTTTTCAAATGGGTAATTATTCTTTGTTCATCATCTTAATTTTGTATTCTTAGTTAATGCCACCCCCTTAGTTGTATATTTTACACCCATCGTATGCGGATTTAATTTTTAATAATAATAATCTTGTTAAGACACCTTCCGCGCTACCAACAACTGTTACATAGGAACGCATACAAAAGTTGAATATTAACATATTTATGTATGCCTTCGGGTGGCAGGAGTGTACTGGCAATAAACCGGGAAGTTTTTATGATTATCTTGGGAGAAACAGCTGTAGCACAGAGATATGTAGCAAACTTGGTATAATCATGCGAAAGTGAATAACTGCGTTAGCGATCAGATCAAGGTAAACTTATTGTTCTGCTTTTTTTACAAAAAGGTTTAATCCATGATCTTTTAAGTTGTTATGGCATCGGTTGGCTGTAATGAAAGAAAAACAGAGGTGTCATGGATTTCTAGTGCGGGAGGCGGTGAGGCATTAGCACGGATAGGTGGTCATTATATAGAGGATGTACGAGAGGTGGTGATGACGCAGAAGAAGGAGGTAGTCGGGGGATCCATAATAGGCACAAGGGGCTGCCTCGCTGAGTTATGAGAGGTCGTTTGGTATGATCCTCATCGATTAGCACGTCAGATCCGAGAATAGGTGAGGAGGAAGATTGGTAGTTTAATCGGACCTAATCCTAAGCAAGGACATGCTAAAAGAAAAAAACAAGACAGAAAAAAACAACAAAAGACAAACATGGAAGCAGCCGGAACAGAGGGTGAACATATGTGTCTGCTTGGTAATCATATTATTCAAGTAGATTAGGACGATTGGTTTGTTATTATCGAAGTTCGATTGGAAGGGTTGAGGGTCTTGAGATAAGGTGGTGTTTGTTACTTATGATGATGTAGGGAGCAAGTGACGAAGAGATGCAGCACCAGTGTGAGAATGTATTGTTTTATGTTTTTTGGCCGGAAGGATTAACCGGTTGGTTTTCCCGATTTCCTTGCTCAACTAAGCAAGCTTGGTAAGCTGCGCGGACCTACCTAAGGATGAGTGGGCAGGGGTGTGTGTGTGTGTGCGCGGGGTCTTATATATAGTGTGATACAAACATTAATTACGAAACATTCATGATCATAAAATATTGTGTGCATAGCATCAGCGCGAAAAAGGAAACTAGCAAAAAAATAAAAACAGAATTGCGTTCATAGAATTATGACAACTTGCGTGTACAACAGCCATAGGAGGTGGAGGGATGGGTGTGGGGGATGGGGGGCGGGGGGTGGGAGATTAGATCTCGTTAGGTTGGTATTGCTGTATATTTCACGGTAAAATTGGTGCGGACCTTTGGCGTAGTTTAATGAGTTGGGGATTCGACCCCAGACTTAGCAACGGGATCTAAGATCCCGGAATGTGTGTATGGGGTTTGTGTAAAACACGACTATCCCAAAAAATGGGACATTAGATGTGGTCATTGTGTCCTTTGTAGTCCGGTACAGGATTAACACTACAAGAGGTAAGTTTTAGGTGCATGTTAGGATTAGAGTTAGTGGGTTAGCATGGGTTAGGGAAGGGTATGAGAACCCAGCCATAGGGGGGGTGCACGCCCTGAAGCGTGCTTTTCACCGCTTAGCACCCATAGCATCTCGTCAGAGGGATGTACTCCAAGTTGGTTTGTAGATCAGGGAGGTTATGGGGAGGTGAGGGATGAGGGGAAAGGGGGGGTTAGGGGTATGTTCGATTGAAACCATACCTGTGAGCAGAATGCCTGTGAAGACGACATCTCCCCAACAGACGCCATACTCCCTCTGCGTGTTAGGCCGTTCGTAGAGCGCAACCGAGCGCAGCGATGGCAGGAGGGGATTAGGAAGTTGTTAGCGATGGCATTGCAAAATCGCGAGCATTAGGTCGCTCGTGCTTTCTCGGCACGCGAGCGTAGGCGAGGAAGGCAGAGTATGCTGCAGCGTTGCAGAGCAGTGATTGTGGGTGTGGGAGAGAGAGCCAAGCATTGCAAGTTTGCCTTGCTGCAGATGCTGTTTGTAGTCGTAGCCTGTGTATTTATGGCGAATTTACCGTAGTACTTCTGATGGGTTTGCCTTTTATTGGTGTATGGTGAGTGGGTAGGGTATTAACGGGGTGTGTGCGTTTGTGGTGGGGAGGGAGGCGGTGAGGGCCATAGCTATTGCGGATTCGTGGGGGAGCTGGGGGGTTTTTTCGTGTGAATTACTCCTGCAGTCGGTGTGTCCGTGTGAAACCACGTTCTGCATGTTTAGTGTTTGGTCAGTGTCAGTGCTTCTTTTGCCTCATTAGGATGCTAGTGTTGTGGAGTTCGTGTGCTGGCTTGTCGTTTTGGAGCTCAAATGGTTATGACGTGTGTGTGTGATCGTCGACGGGTTCGGATTCGTTTGGCTTGTTGCTTCTGTCGTTGTCGTGTGTGGGATCAGTAGTGTCGTTTGGGTGTGGTGGTGTGTGTGGTCTGTTCGTTTTGCTTGGCGCTGGTGTCCTTTGGTTTGTCCCCACGCGGACTTTGGGTTCTTTTCGCTGGTTACTTTTTTTGTGTGTGTGTGCGGTGGAGTGGGTGTTATTGCTGCAAGTGTTGTTAGTTGTTGTTGTTGTTTTTTATATTAAATTGTGTGTCCCATAACAGGTATCTGGGTTACTTCCCGTATGTTATTTATGTGTTGTGGGTGTTAGGTTCAGTTGCGGGTAGCATGGGTGCCGTGTACTCTTGAGAATGGGGAGTGTAATTAAACGTGTAGTATGTCTGTCCAATGTAAGGTTGGGGTGCTAGGGCGTGTGTGCATGGTTAGCCCTTTTTTTCAAAAAGTTTTACGGAAAAAAATTGTTTTTACTTATTTTAATGATGCATTTTTCTGCTCTTTTTCTGTAAGTAAGAATTTGTTGACCTTTTTAGGGGGTGTTAGAATTTGCGGGTGTGTGCAGAATTATTATTTATTTTGTTTTTTTTTCAACATAATTTTTTAATTTCTATTAATTTTTCTATCTATTTAATTTTAATTATTAATTTTTATTATGTAATTTCTACATACTTTATGGAATATTTTTTTAGTTTTTATCTTTTTATTTTTTATTTTCTTGCATTATCTAATTTCTATTATATTACTTTTTTAATTTATTCTTATATGATTATTTATTAAAAAAATATATATATTATTACCAATATATGGGTTACTCGCTTTTTTTTGTCTTTACTATTATTATTTTCTTTTTCTTTTGTGGGGGTGGTATTTTGATTAGATTATAAAGTTTGGGAGGTGGAATCTGTTGGAGTGTGTGTGTGTGTGTGTGTGTGCGTGTGTGTGCGTGTGTGTGTGTGTGTGTGTGTGTGTGTGTGTTGATGTGTGTGAAAACACATTGCTGATAGCGTCTCTGAGATGTAAAGTCTTGGTATAGGGTGTGCTAGGAGGAGCTCTAGGTGAAGAAGCCACTGGTGGTGATATAGTATAGTCTTTTAAATCATTATCGGTATAATTTTCTTCACAGTCATCACAATCATTTGCTGCAGGTTTTATTAGGCATTCTGGTGTTCTGGCTTTGGTCAGCATCTAGCATTCTCTTTTATCTGGGACATAGGATTGAGAGATGGTCGAACCATGACGGATGTCAGCTGAGCTGTTCTGTTCTGTGCCCCTGGTTTGCTGATGCCAGAACGACGCTGGCTGGAGCTGGGGCGTCGCCCTGTAACCTGAAATTGGCRGGGGCATGAGGCCTTGTAGAGAGATCTGGGTTTTGCCRAGGGAGGAAGGCAATTCAGTGGCAAACAGGGGGGGCTGCTATGCGGTGAGAACARAACAGCTATGGAGGATATCGGTTAGGCTGGTATTGTCTCTGAGTACAATGTCCTGATACAGGGGGGGTAGGAGCTGATCCAAGAGTAGGAGGTCAGAAGGGCTGATATACTAATCATCATCAGCAGTAATTCTATTATTATTTACTATCATCATAATTGTAAGCTTCAGAGGTGGGACGCTGAGCCCGGTTCTCAGCAAGCTCGGTTTGGTTACTGCGGGTAGAATGTGAGGACCCCGGCCTCAATCATCTTATTGATAATATCAGCCTTGGGCACTGGGCCCGTTAGTTTAAAAAAAAAAAAAAAAAAAAAAAAAAAAAAAAAAAAAAAAGCACGTTTGTACTCTGAACAGCCAGTGGTTAGAGCACAGTGGTTAGAGCATCGGTTGGAAATGCGCATTGTGGTATGAGGTTGCGGGTTCAAAACTCAATTGCAACCTTGCGCATGGACACCGGCAGGGCGTTAGATTGACGCACGGCTGGACATACTCCCTTGGGCTGACGCATGGTACTATTACAGACACTGCCTACGCATCACCCAAGGGTTGTTCATGGTGTTGTATGTTGGTTCCGGGTTTCACATGGGTTGCTTGGGGGTGTTGGTCTTGGGTGTTCTTTCCGGTCTACCCAGAAAAAAAAATCACACGTTCGTGCCATTTCCACTAGTCATTCACATGGTAGAGTCATATGATTACATGTTACAAGGTCACGGGTTCGAGCTTGGTTCGGACCTTGGGGGGATCCTTGTCCAGCTTACCCCGTTCTCTCTTCGATATATACACATGATGCTGCCTATACATTGATTCACAGAGCACGCACAGCCTTCGGGCATATACATAGCTTGCAAATTATACATGGCCTACGGGCTACATACACAAGTTTCCACACATAGTGTTGTCTATACATCTTGATACATAGATACACGGAGCATATACAGCCTTCGGGTATACAAATACATTGTGAACTACACAACTATCAGACTGGTGGGGTCTAGTCACTGGGTGGGGTCTAGTATCTGCCGTAGAGACAGGTATGGGCCACCGGACTTCCTACAGATATTCGGATAGAACTGTCTAGTGGCTATATATAGGCTTAGACCCTGGGGTAAGGGTAGGGGTATAAGTCGCTCAGGCCAGTCCTAGTTCCTCCTGGCCTTGGGTAAGCTAGGGGAAGGATGGCAAGACTGCTTCAATGGGTGCTACCCTGTCTGAAACCTAGGGCTCAAAGTCTCTTGGGATTGTCTGGGCCTGGCGTCCGAAGTTCCCGTTCGACAAGGCTCGTCCGATTCCGCTTTCACCAGGGCTGGGCAACCTATCAGCCCTGGTGCCTATCACTGCTGTTCGGTCCAAGTTACCTGCCCATTGGTAGGGTAATGGTCCTGAGTGCAGGTCACACTGAGGTAGGATGGTGGGATAGGGGGTGCGCTAGGGGTATTGACGTGAGGATGGGATGGGAGGTGGTCTCATATTCCAGCCTTTCCAGGACACCCACGGCCTACTGCTCCAGGTGATCACTGTGTACTCAGCGACTGGCCTCTACAACACCATCGACTTTTTATATTAAAAAAAAAAAAGTACTCCGGACAGCCAACTCTCTGGAGATAAAAATGCACAAAGACTTTAAGACAATTTTCACATGCCCACAGGCAGTGTTTTCTCAAAAAAAAAGAAAAAGGAAGAAGAAGAAAAAAAAAAAAAAAGACAATTCTCACATGGGTCTTCAGGGGTGTGGTCCCATTAGCAGTCGGATAGGAGTGTGGCCGATCCAGTGTGACACTGAGTGGCAGCGGCCTGACAGGTTCATTACGAATTTCTGGGGTGAGAAAACAGGAGAAAGGCAACAAAACAAAAAAAAACAGAGACCTCCCACCTGAAATCACGGCATAGTGCTTCCCAACCATCAGATCACAAATGATCTGATGGTGGTGGTTGCAACAACAATGCAGAAAGTAACTGCCACATATTCTGGAATAAACTCAACTTCTGTCAGCAGTGATCCTGACGCCGTCCATATACTCCGTGATTGAAGGAGGGCTCCACCCAATGAGATAATTGCACAACAGCAAGCAAAATACTGAAAATCTTCTATCCAGTGGGCCTATGGCCGACCCCGCTCTCATTTGGGGTTGGCCATGCCCCCAACGGATTGAGTAGGACCGCCGCCGGACCATGGCGACATGCTAGTGGATACAGCCATTGACCGACTGACAAAATGGGAGGGGCTACATACCTCTTTGGTGGGGCGTGCCCTGGCAATTAATAATGCTATCCTGGCATCCATATGGTATAAATTAGCAGTGTGGCCGCGAAAGAAGCGACAGAGCACCAGATTGAGAAAAGCACTCACAAAATACTTGTGGAAGAACAACGCCAAAGATCAATGTTGTGTGAATCGAGTGCGATGGGATGTCCTCACACAACCAAGAACCAAAGTGGGACTAGGGATATTAGACCCGGAAAGGGAAAGCGAGGCCCTGATCTTTAAAGTACTTATCAGATTGCTGATAGACAATGACATATCATGGGTCCCTTAGCCTGCAAATAGCCAATCTGGCCCCGGAATCCACGACAGACAGTCCCCTTCACCCCTTTCAATGGTTAACTAACAAATACTGGACAATCCCTTCCCCGCAGCAACACAGCCATGGGGACACCCCAGCCCATGCAACCAGAATTGATATCAACAAGGACCCACTATGACCCAATATGATTAGGCTCTGGAGATGACGCGGTCCACAACAGAAACAACCCCCCGCCAGGTGGCAGGATGTGTGGCGCCAACCGCTATTCGGAAACCCCTACATTCTTGACGACACAGGCACCCCCTTTATGTTAACGACAAACTCCCCTTGGCTCTCATGGGCCAAGAAAGGAGTTTTTACGGTAGGAGATCTGTGGGACCCGATAAGAGCTGGCCGGGCCACGGCGAGCCAGCTACAGCGAAAATTGAAGCACGTAAAAAATGTGGAAAACAAAATGCTCCAACTGAGGGAAGCACTTCCTCTGGCCTGGAGACGGGTCCTTGCAAAAGGGTCTGTGGTGCTGCCAAATGACTGGTTAATTAGATATGCAGATTTACCCCTCCCATGCATCGTGTATAGAGTCAGACGAAATGAAGAAGGCCGTTGTGCTCTACATGCTCACGAACTGCAGGTGTCGGGGGCTAGGCTCTCCAAACTGACAAAGAATGAAGACCTGGATGCAAGTGAGATGTGGGGAGGGCTAATGCTCATTAGAGTGGTGGGAGACGCAGACAACGACTTCTATGTGTACGAGCCCACAATCCCGATTGCCAGGCTGCCGTTTGACCCGACCGAATGGGAATGGCCTGGCACAAAGTCAATGCATGTGTGGGAGTATACAGTGAAAGGGGCTTATGGAGCCTCAAGACCGGATCTGCCAATCGATCAAGTGATCTTACAACAATGGGCACGAGACTCGCCGATAGACCAAAAATTACTGGATCACATACCATGGCCAAAGTACGCCAAGATTATGCCCACCAATCTCAGATCCCTACAGTGGCAGATTCTGCACCGTTGCCTCCCCACCCCGGATTGGCTAGTGTCAAGAACGGACTTGGAGCAAAAGGGGATACTGTCTCCCATCTGCACATACTGCGGGAGAGCGACGCTGCCCGCTAGAGCAACAATCGAACATTGCTTACTGGCATGCCCGATGGTTAAGCAATTGTGGCAGTGATGGGATGCGGCGTTTCATGCCCTTACAGACGCCCATATCTGATGGGACCTGGGCCTCTTGCTGCTGGCTGAGAATCACCACTTGCTGGCCCACTGGACCCCGTTTGCAGCTAACCTTTTCTCCTATACGAGACTGAATGTCCTTATGTTGGCCTGGAGAGCGAGATGCTCATTTGAAAGAAAAAATCATAGATTTGGGCTACAACAAACACAACAGGCCATAGAAGACATAATCAGATCCCACACACAAGAAGCATGGAAATCCCTTAAACAGGACCTCGGGGAACAGAAAGATGAGGCTATCAAACAAACCATGATCGACAACTATCGCCAACTATGGCAGGACCCGAATATGATCTTCTCAGAACTGGACTCTGCGCTTCACATCCAATGGAAGCCATGGAGAGCAGCAGAACCCACTTGGCAATGCAAGCCTTTCAGTGAGTTCGACGTCCCATTCCTACAAACTAATTTTGTGCTGGTCACAGATGGTCCCCGCATGTACCCCGCCCACCCCACTCACCAGGTCCAACCCCCTCTGCCTCCACATGCTACCCCGCCCCCTCCCCCTCCTCACCACCCACTCCCCACCTCCACCCCCCCAGTCCAGGTTGCTAGTGACAATGGCGGTCTTCAGGACTGAACCGGCTGCAGGACCAACAACAACAACACGGCAGGAACTGAAGACAAACTGCAAGAGGTGGGTTCGCAAAACGAGTACAGGGACCGACGATTGACCTGAATTGATGCCTACAACAGCCATAACAATAGCACAGGTACCAACGGACAACAGCATCAGCACCCCGCAAGGAGAACATCAGTTGGGATTATGAAGGCAGACCCTTCCTGCAAAATGGGATTCAATGACCATGAATGCACCTGGAACGCGAGGAGGACCGTCTACTGATGGATACGTCAAACTCAGATGTACAAGCTTATGCTCTCCTTAGTTTGCTGCTCTCTATTGCTGCTCTCTATTGCACTGCACTGTATTGCATCACACTGCATTGCATTTCATTTCAGTTGCAGACCCTTGGGCTCGGCATGTATGAATATGGACAGGCGACAAGGTTTAAAAGGCATAGACAAAACAATGTCAAGGGACGCTGGACCCGTTTTCCAACAGGTGTTGCTCCCCACCAATAGATGGAGCCTCCCCGGGAGTGCTAATGGTGCCTGCTCTTATCAGCACCCCTAGCACCCGCTCGGGTTGTTCAAAAAAAAAATAATAATAATAATAATAATAAAAAAAAATTTGGCGGGAAGCTTCCTTTGCACCGACATGCCCAGTGTTAAGGAGAGGAAGAGGGGAACCAAAATCTCCTTACCTTTTCGGGTAATACATGTAAAACACTGACCGTGGGATCACGAGTACTGCACCGCAGGATTTGGGTCACTCAACTACCACACAAACATTTTTTTATCCTATCCGGTTGCTAGTGGGACCATGCCCCAGTGGAACCATCAAGCTGAAGGGAATATGCCTGGACTATGTCGGGCAGGGTGAGTGTATCGAAGGCGGGGCGCAGCGCTACCGGGAGCGCTGCACCCCGACAACATCAATCAAGGTCACCACGGAGAAGAGCCGCGCGCGTCGGATAACAACATGCAGCGCGGGAAATAGCGCGCGCGCGTTCAAGGATTGTGCGCGCGCCCTGAGCTGAAACTTGGACCACCGGTGGTCTACGCTGTAGAGCTGAGGTGGTCCAAATTTCAGACCGAACGGTCCAGCGGATCACGAGATATCGAAGTTTTAGGGCGCGCCATGGAATTCGAGTGTGTGGACCCTTCTCCTTTCGACATCCTTTTTTTTCCCTTTCTGCACGTGTTTGCTTATTAAGGCGCCACAAGGAGAGCGGCTGGAGATGACGGCATAGGATGCATGGTCTCCTCTGTCTACTTTCATCTGCTCTGCGAAGCGGTGGACTCAAGTCTCTGCGGTAAGCTTGAACTCCCTGGGGTAGCTCGTTGGCAGGCTCAACGAGATGTTGCCCCACCATCCCGATGTTGGAGAAGTTTAGGGGGATGGCCGATTGGTACCTTCGTTTGCCTGTGTTGGTGATTATGGCAGGCCCTTGAGGCCGGTAGGGCAGGTAGATAGAGGGAGTTTTGTTCTTCCCTCCCGAAGGTGAAGGGGTTGGGTTTGAGTGAGGGTGGATGAAGGGGAGACAAAGGGTTTTTTCTTCTTACGGTATTTTTTACGAAGTCACACGGCTGCAAGAAAGGAAGGAGGGCAGCTTCCCCCTGCTCAAAATCATGATTTCTTAATTCACGTTTATTAATGATTGATTATATAAAGGGGGACAGTCAGAGATCTCAGTTCACGATTTCTTGATTCGATTTCCTTCTATTGTTCATTGGGTGCTCTTTTGAATTTCTCAGTTTATGATTTCCTGATTCGTTTTCTTTCTGCTGATCAATTGGAATTTTCCTGATGATCAACATGCTCGGTTTAGACTTCAAACCTCGTATTGGAATTCCTATAAAAACTTCAAAAAAAAAAAACTTTTGATTCTCGAATTTTTTCCCTATAAAAGCTTTTAAAACTATTCTCGAAATAATTTCCTATAAAAGCTTCTAAGAAACTTCTGATTCTACAACTCGAAATATTTTTCGAATACAAGCTTCAAAAAACTTCTGCTTCTCGAAATATTTTCCTACAAAAGCTTCCAAAAATATTTTCGAAATATTTTCCTATAAAAGCTTCTAAGAAATTTCTGAAAAGATTCTTCAAATAAATTCCTATAGAAGTTCTATAAACGCAATATTTTCCTATAAAAGCTTCTAAGAAATTTATGAAAAGATTCTTCAAATAAATTCCTATAGAAGTTCTATAAACTCAGATAATTTTGATTTTGATCAAGGAAGAAGGGGGGGGATTAAAAAGAGGAGGATGAGAGGAGGAAAGGTGGCCTTCAATCAGAGGATGGATGTCGGGGAAGGTGAGTAGGTCAGAGGACGAGGCTGGGATGACATGGGACGGTGCTGGAGCTTGGCTCTGTGACCTAGGGGGGAGCTTGAGGCCCATGGAATTATGCCGAGGGTGGAAGGCATAACCAGATCGTCCAACACAAGCGGCGCCGGGGTTCTGACCCTATGACCTATGTAGGGGTTTGTCGCTATGGGAATTGCCGAGGGAGGAAGGCACTTCCTATCCGACAGAACTAGGTTGGTCGGTACTGGGGAAGGTTGCGGTGCCCTATTACCCATGCAGAAGGGGGTATGAGACCAAGTGTGCTCTGGTTTGAGGACCGAAAGTCGAGACCGACGGCTCCTTTGTTGAGGGGGGGACTTTAGGATGATTGGTATTTAGTTTTGACCTCCCCCCCCTTCTTTTTTTCTTTTTACAGATGGCTGTTCGGGGGTCTTAAGAATGTTTTTGGGCTCTTGGGATCCCTAGCAACTTTTCTCAGGTGGTTTTTGATGTTGTTATACTCAGGGACTTGTGGCTGCTCGATGCCAGAACGACGCTGGCTGGAGCTGGGGTGTTACCCTGTGACCTGTGATGCAGGAGCATGAAGCCTGGTAGAGAGATCTGGGGATGCTTAGGGGTGGGCATCCTACGGAACAGCTAAGGGTYGCTGCTGGGACGACGCTGGTCAGAGCTGGGGTGAGTTGTGTCACCCTGTAACCTAGCAAGATGTGGGGTGTGAGACCTGGAAGAGCTCGGCAGGGAGTAGGACAGTGYTRAAAGGCCTCGGAAGGACCGTTAGGGATTCCAAGGGTTTCTGAGCATTTCTAGGACCCGCCAGACCTTTTTTATGTTTTCAAATTACGAATCTTTACGTAGTTAAATCCAATTCTCAAAAAAAGGGGGTAGTCTGTTCTGTCCTTAAAAAGTCTTCTGGATCCTGGGGTTTCCTGGCAATCTCTTCTAGGTAGTTTCAAGGCTGTAATACTCGGTAACCTAAGGTTGTTCGACGCCAGAACGACGCTGGCCGGTGCTGGGGTGTTGCCCTGTAACCTGTTGATGCAGGGGCATGAGGCCTGGTAGAGAGATCTGGGGGTGCTTTGGGGGGGCATCCCACGGGACAACCAAGGGTTGCTGCTGAGACGACGCTGGCCGGAGCTGGGGTGAGTTGTGTTGCCTTGTAACCCAGCAGAATGGGGGGTGTGAGGCCTGGAAGCTCGACAGGGAATACGACAGTGTTGGAGATCCTTGAAAGGATTTGTTAGGGATTTTGCGGGATTGGGGTTTTTTTTAGGACTTTTGCAGTTTATTCTCGTACCTTTTTTGAGTAACGGGAAGGTAAGGGATCGAGAGAGAAAGGTATCACGCATCCTGCTAGTGAAGGGGCTAGCTGGTAGGACAGAAATAGGGCATAGCAGCAGTAGAGATGGTGGCTTTGCTGCAGTAAGTCTTGCCGGAGTGGGGTGAGGAGGACTGTTGGTGGATTCCCGAGTCTTCTTCTGGTTTTTGTTTATCTCTGAATGYTCCWTACAAAAAAGCTCTGAAGTAGCCTCAGTATACCGTTAGTTTCATTGTCATGAAATTTTCTGATGGTTTTTCTGAACGTACTCAAGGGACGCTGGGCCCGGTTCCCAGCTTGTGCCAATTTGAGAGGATATGGTTGTATCTATGGGACGCTGGACCCGGTTTCCAGCAGGTGCTGCTCCCCACCAATAGATGGAGCGCGTGTGCTTTAAAAAAAAAGAAAAAAAAAAAAGGGACTATATCCCAGTGGAGATAGTGAATGTCATAAAGTTTTTTTTTTTTTTTTTTTAACCCAAATTCCTCTCTCTTTTTTAGGGCCCAGTGCCCAAGGCAGAAATACAATACAAAGGATTCAAATTCAGGGGTCGCAAGGTCTCTAAAAAACCTGCTTCATCAGGCGGAGCCCCACCCCTGTTACACACCAAAAGAAAAACAAAAAGAAAGAAAATACATTCTTCAAATGGAATGTAGAAAAGAACCAAAATGAAAATCTCCAGTACAGGCATCTACTGTAGCCAAAGACGGGCATGAAGCCCATCGTTTCCTGAACCACTGTATCCCTGCACGCAAATTTCCTGTTTTACCCAACTTCTTCTTCCAATCCAAATAAATAATGTGACTCAGGTCTCGTTTCACACGGTATAGCACCTGTTGTAATGAAAAGGAGTCATTTGATCTCACAACATCATTTATGTGGCACCATATATGACTGTTGTCGCAGCCCATATTCAATAATCCATGCATTCTGGCTGATAACGGGATGCCCTTCCCTTTTATAGGAGCTGGTTCTTTTGGTTACAATTGGCTATCTCGTGGTGTTGCTACTCTGAATCATACTTTATGGTGCCACAGAAATGATGCTAATCATATGTGGAAAAATGAAGAGCAGATGCTAATCATATGTGGAAAAATGAAGAGCAGATGCATCATACTTTATATGGTCTCCGGGGATGGAAAAAGAATTTACGAGATATTTTAGCAGCACTGCCAGTCACCTGGACAGACATAATCTGTTCTACACGGTATCTGTCTGGCACCTGGCTTCGAGATAAGACAGATCCTCAAGCTGGCTGCCTATGGCGTCTTGAAACACAACTCACAGATACTGAATGGGAAATGACTAAATGGGTAGCTACTGATGGATACCAAGGGCTGGGGACTCCTCTCAGGAGATTCTCCCATGCCTCAATTTGTTCTAACGTTACACATATGACTGCAGTGTGTATCCTCGAACGACAGAAAGGGTTACAAACAGAATATCGACCCTATAGGCTTCATACTCCATCGAAGGAACTCATGATCGATCCTAGAGATTGGTATTGGCTAGATCATCGGCGGCCTGATAAGACTCTTTCCCTCACACAACACTCTGCTAAGATAGCATACGCTATGTTGCTGCTAGAAGTGGATGTGGACTGGCAAATTGTTAAGAAGTGGAGAAGAATTGGCTTCTCAATTCAACCACACAGACTGACTATATTTTGGCGCCTTTTGCCTTCGCTAGTAGTTGCCAAACATGCAGGGTTACTCTGGCTCATTGTGCATAATGCTGTTCCTACGGCAACCTTTCTGTATCAGCGCCGGAAGAAAGGATCGCCTTTTTGTACTGCATGCTCATCTCTTCATTTGGTGGAAGATCAACAACACCTATGGGTCACTTGTGCAAATAGTCGTGCTGTGTGGGTGCATCTAAAGGAAGATTCTCCTATTCCTACTCATTGGGGTGATATCTGGTCACAGGAGGCAATCCTGTGTGGGCACATTGAGACTCAGACTACCTAAACCGCAAGAGATAGTGAATGTCAGAAGATTGGAAGATTGAAAAAAAGTTAAAAAAACAAAATAGAAGACCGTGAAACGAAAACGAATCACAAAAAAACACCGATAGTGACACATTGCTTCGTCGCACTCTCACCGACTCAGGAATTCTCGCAATCAAAAAAATAAAAATAAAAATAAAATCCTCCGCAATCCGTGGAATCCCCATACCGGTGATTTGAGTCATGAACTCTTTCAACCCTTGTTGGAAGAGTGTGTGTGTGTG
>BFEA01000785.1:180928-210019 GCA_003427395.1 Chara braunii
AGAGAGAGAGAGAGAGAGAGAGAGAGAGAGAGAGAGAGAGAGAGAGAGAGAGAGAGAGAGAGAGAGAGAGAGAGAGACCATGATGGCCCCCACAAATCCATGCCTAGAATATCCCTTTACCAAGCTACGAAAGGCAGTATTTAGTGGGCCCTCGCCAGACCAAGGTCTAACCTATGAGAGCTGAGGGTCAACCCTCAGCACACCTTCCTAGCTTGGCCATTCGGAACTATTCTGTTTGTTCCCATCTGTATGTATGTAGTTTGTAGTATGTATCTGGTCCATAGTCTATTGATTTATACATGCGCCCTGTCCAATGTGCATGCAGTCAGTACCGTCATCTATATTCGGGTGGTCAGCCATTTGTTGTATGTCATTTGTTTCTACCAAGTCCCCAACCTCAGTTGTACGTGAGCTTCTTTTTGGTCTGTGCGTGCACAATTCAGTCCCAATGGTTCATCCACAAGTTCTATCAATTACGCTGATTGGACCCCCTACCCTCCACGCAGAATCACCTCCTACTCCCGTGATTCCGCCCTGCCAACCGGTAACCCGCAGTAGAGCACACCGCTATTCTGCTCTCGCTCCCTTCCAACTTCCCAAGGATGCTCACCATGCATGATGATGATGCCTTTACAGTGTGATGCTTTCCTAGGGTTGACCAAGCCCTCTAATCCCCTTATTACTTCCTCGCCACCCATAACTCCGAGTAGGATAATCCACCTATCTGCTCTTGCTCCCCACTGCTGAGCATCCACTTCCTCCCTGGAGATGCCCCAAGAATCGTGCTTCCCTTTTTCGAGATCTATCACTGCGCACCACAGCAACTTCGTGCTATGTATTAACGGAGCGTTGTCCAGCCCCATTGTCCTTACCTGGTCGGTACGACAGGGTTGCCCTGTTGCGCCTTACCTATATGTTGTGTATGTGGAAGTCATGCATGCGATGGTTAGAGCAAACCCTGACGTACCTAGACTTCTGCTACCCTCTGGGGACAGATTCAAAACTCCAGCCTTTGCAGATGACTCAGCTGCACTGACCCCGATAGATGATGCAGCGTTCCAAGCACTCCAACAAACTTTCAAGTTTTTTGCCACCTGTCGAAAGCAGTGATTACGGTCCCTCCGGGGGCTCAGGCCCCTCACCACTGGGGCTTACGAGTAGTGCTGCCGACTCAACAAGAGCAATTGCTAGGCCACCGGGTTACCTTTGCGCCCCAGATGTTGTTGGACTCGACTCTAGTGATTTCTACAGTGCGGAAAACCCTACGGCCCTGGCTCCGCATTCGAGGGGTCAGTCTTACAGGCAGAGGATTGGTAATAAACAATACGATATTATCAACAATCTGGTACCTGCGAGCCATCCGCCAACTGGATGTGCCTACACTGCAACTCATTCGCCGTATCCTAACACATTACCTCTGGAAGGAAGAGGGAGGGGAGGCCAACTTCCTTCCTTAAGTCACCTACGACGTACTGACTCAGCCCAAACGTAAAGGGGGAATGTCAATCTTGGATCCCGAAAGACAGATCGGCGCGCTGTTGGTTAGATGGATAGTCTGGGGTATTCTTGAAGGACCGTTTGCCCCCTTAAGACAATTGGCGGAGCTTATCTTGCGGAACCGTTGGGGCTGGGTGACTGTCGTTACCTGTGGTTGGCAATTGTGATATCGGCCTACTCAAGGACGAAACCTCCACAAGGACTACGGGACGAAATTTTTGGCAGCATGGAAAAACTGTATACCACAATTGAAACAACCGGATGAGCCTGCAGAAAGACTGCTGACCGAAAATGGCCAACTAAGTGCTAAACTTACAGGACTTTGGCGTCAACAACAACACTTACAGGTACTCCAACAGGCGATTCCCCAGTCATGGGTCGTTATACTCTGGCTGGGAATAGTGCCTACAACTGGGAGGTGGTATAGAGCCGTGGAAAATGATACTTCCGATTGCATCTGGCGGGTAGATTCTTCCCTACCCGCACAGGAAATTTGTGCCTCCGCTTGGCAGCCTAGGTATGCAACGTTTGTGCCTTCTTTGGGCCCGGGTATGCAACATTTGTGCCTTGATAGGGCTTTCCCCTCAGCAGACCAGTTGATTCCTCTGTGTGTGTTGGAAACCGATGATTTTTTTTTTTTTTTATTTTTTTTTATTTTTATTTTTTTAAACAGTCCGAGTGAATGCTAGTGATATTGATTATAACAGACATCACTAGCACTCTCGGAGAGACTCCATCTATTGGTGGGGAGCTGCACCTGCTGGAAAACGGGTTCAGCGTCCCTTTTTACAAATAAGAAACTGAGAGAGTACTGATAGTCTTTCGTGAATCATCACCTCTTCATCCTTTGTAGGACGCCAAATCTAGCACTACTTATTTGGTCTTGATTCACACAAGGACTCCTCATGTTCCAATCTGATGTCTTTAATCATACCCAAACCAAGACTTGGGAACAATAGCTGATAATGGAGGAGGAAAGGGATCTGGAAACTCTACTGGAGAACGCAGGGGTATGGATGGATCTATCATTGTCCAATCCTGAAAAACTATCCTATAGTCTCTTTTGAAGTCTTCATTATCCCCTCCTTTGGCCCCTTCCCATTTTACTTTTCCTAATTTCCCCCCCTGGTTTCCTCCAAGCCAGCATGTACTGAATTTTTGGATATGTTTATTAATTTCTATTTTAGAGGATAAATGCTGTATTTTTCCTTCACCTGATCCCATTTATTCGTAATTTCTGTTTGAACATATAATTTAATAGTCTCAATGAATTCAGGTCCATCCAAGCGGGCTCCCTCCATCTCATATGTACATCTTCTCATCCAGATGACCCATATGACTGCTCTTCTTCCCGTGGTGAATAAATTTTGTGTTAATTCATCAATGTGGGTCTGAATTCCATATCTCTAGAAGAATTGTTTTCCATCCCCAAGGCCACCTCATCTGTGGGCCTAACTGATCCCATATTCTGTCCCACCATCTCCATAGCCATATAGTTCGAGGACATTGAAGGAATATATGTTCAATAGTTTCAGGAATCAACCTACTTGGGAAGGCAGATTTACAAAACTTACACCATCTTGAGGCAATTCCTTTTTGCTCCAGGAAGGATCTATCTATTATCTAGTCATTAGTTGGGAGACATCTATGCTCGATTTGCCATTGGAGGGATGCCAATTTAGCTGGTTTACATTTAATTAAGTTAAACCACTTGATGGATCTTACCTCCTCCCTGCTGAGATTAAGACTTTTCATCCATCTATCTGATATCTTGTCTTTAAGGTTAATTTTTACTCTTAACATTCTATAAGTGGATTTTACTGTAAGAGAGTGTAGGTGACGTGTAAAATTTTTTTTTTGTTTCTTCAACTTGTTTTGAGCCGCCCAAATCCAATTTGCTAAACCAGAGATGGGGGTATCAGGTTTAAAGGCTAACCATTTGTCTTCTTTCCTTAACACTCTGATTCCGAATATTTGATTATTCCGTACCCATTTTATCTGATCCTGGCTTTTTGGGCGAAGAGTATTATCATGCAACATATCATAGAGTTCTAGGAGGATATCCCCATTTCGAAATTTATCTAGAATGTTACCAATCTCATTGGGATGGTCCTTTATAGCTACCCAATCATTAATTTCCAATTTGGGACCCTTGCGAAGGATTCGAAACCATTCCAAGGGAATAAGGTCAATTAACTTATCAAATGCCTCCTGTGGGTGATGACAATAGCGAAGAAGTTTTTTTAACTCTTTTGGATCAATCCAATCCTTTGATTCATTATTCCAAATATCTTCAATTCTCAGGATCCCTCTTTTGACCCATCCATTCCAAGGAGAATCCATACAATGAAAAACACATCCTTGAGTGTCTTTAATCCATCTATTATTAAAAAGAGGTTGTTGGTTGACCTCCTCTCATCTCTCTGGAGTGATCTTGTCAGTCTGGGGTAATTTCCTCCATGTTTTGATAAGAGTGACCCAGAAGGAATCATTACCCAAATCAGATCTTGGAGCTAGTCTATCAGAGGAAAAGCCAGTTGAAGGATCCCTAACCAGAGGTCTTGGCAATGGTCAAACACAGTTCTCTAGCCACGTCATAGCGTCGACATTCTCCACTGTTTCATGCGTTAAGCGTTTAATTTGTTCCCATGCTAAGGCCGACCAGGGAGTCTGTGGGTTAAACAGTAATCTCTTGATCCATTGAATGAAGAGTGTCATAGCTTGTGTAGCTGGGTCGATCATCCCTAACCCACCTCTATTCTTAGGTTGTATAACTGATTGTCACGCTACTCGGCTGATTACATTTTTGAGTTCATGATTACCCCTCCATAAGAAGGTTGATAATTGATGTTGAAAAAATTTTAAGGTTGTTTTGTCTAATGGCCAAATAACAGATTTATACAAGATCGAGGCTAGGATAACATTATTAATGGCCAGAGTGCGTCCCAACGGTGAAAAGTGTTTGTTTTTCCACAGCTCAAACTTAATTTGAGATTGTTGTGTTATCCATTCATTATTTGTTTTTGGTTTTCCCCCCCCAGAGAGGGAGATCCCAAGTACTCGAATAGGAGTATCAATGGGAGTCATTTGACATAAGGTTGTTCAGGAGGTCTCACCCCTTGATGGTGGATCCACCACCCTAATGTTTTGCTACCCCAATTGACTCTCATGTCAGATAATCGACAAAATTTATCCATCAAGTTTTGAATTTCCTTCATATTTTTTTGTGATGCATCTACCATGAGGGAGAGATCATCAGCAAATAAAGAACAGACAGGGATTGTTTCTTCTGGTATAGATGTTATCTGTATACGCTTAATATTTTTATTATGGCGAAGGTTTGCTGCCAATGCTTCCATAATAATCACAAAAAGGTAGGGGGCAATCGGATCCCCTTGTCTAACTGATCTGTGTAATGGTATGGGCGGCGCAATATTACCATTTATCATAACACTAGTAGAAACATTCTTATGTAATATTTGGATCCATTTCCTAAAATCAGGACCAAAGTTTAATTTTTCTAGGCATTTGTCTAAAAAAAAAGAATCCACATGATCATATGCTTTTTCAAAATCTATAAAAATAAAGGCCGCATTGTGTTTAGATTGATGAGTGATCCTAATCAATTCATTAATTAGAAGTATATTATCTTGTATGTTTCTGTTTTTGATGAATCCAGTTTGAGCAGAATGTATAATGTCCGGGATTACTTTAGCTATTCGTTCAGCTAATGCCTTTGCGATTAGTTTGTAGACAACTGTAAGCAGAGTGATTGGTCGATAATTCCTAATATTAGTTTTATCTCTTTTTTTATGTAAGAAAGTTAATACTCCCTGTCCCACAATTTCTCCCAAATTTCCTCACAACCAGACATCCTGGAAAAAATTTATAAGATCCTGTGTCATGAAACCCCATACCATTTTTCAGAATTCTTTAGGGAGTCCATCAATTCCGGGTGTTTTCTCTTCTTCCATGAGCATCAAAGCTGTCCAAATCTCATCTTTAGTTAAGGTCTTTCCATTAATGTCCTTTGTTTCTCTGATAGTGATTTACTTAAAGGACTTAGGAATTCTTTCACTTCCTTAGTTCTTTGATGTAAAGGGATATTACTATTTTGAGATGTGAAGAGATCTTTAAAGAAATCTCTAGTCAGTTTAGTGCAAACCGCTGTAGATGTATGTAGAGAATCATCTTTATTTGAAGGATCAGACAAGGCTTCAATGACTGTCCTTCCCACTCTTGCTTTGGCTATAGCAAAAAACTGTGCATCCATAGATCCTTCTCTACTATGTCGTATGAGTTTGCCTCTAATCCTCATTCCTTGCCATCTATATTCCATAAGAGACATAAGGTGATTTTCCAGTTGCTCTATTTCTTTGGCTATTGGTTCTAAAATTTCTTGTTCTTCAGATTCTGTTTTATTTGTTGAAGCTCTTGGATCCTACTTTGCAAATTTGTTTCAACCAAATGTCTCTGAGAAACTAGCATTTTGGAATATTCATTGCATTTACGGCCTAGAAAACACAGACCATTGTTGAACCATCTTATGTCATTATTGATGATATCTTTTTTCTCTCTCCAGAATTGCCAGACATCTTGAATATAGTTTTGAAAGTTTTCTAGCTTGAGGTGAGATGTATTCAGTTTGTAATATCCCCTTCCTTGATCTGGTTTCTTACGGAACGAAAAAATAGCTACACACATTGAGTGATCTAAACCAGAAAATGGGCTTGTAAGGAAGATTTCTGCCATCTGTAGTGCGCCTTGTAATTCCTGGGCTACTAGAATTAGATCAATGCGAGATTTGGTTTTTTGACCTAATTGGTCTTTTCTGAAACATATAAAAGACCTAGATGTAGGACTAAGTCTTTTGTATGAATCGGAAAGGTTAATAATATGACATAAATTGACTATGATTTGTTCATCTGCTTCAATATAGGCTGGGCATGGGGACGGAATGTGCCATCGATCTAGATGTCTATTAGGAGCCGCATTAAAATCCCCTGCAATGATAACTGGGATGCCGGCTGGAAGACGTGGAAGAATATTCTCAAAAAACACCCTACGGTCTCCAATCTCATTCGGTCCATATACGCATAGGATACTAACAATCTCTAGTTCTAGCATCACCATCACATACACCCATCTACCTTGACTAGGGTCTACTTCCCAATAAACTATCTCTTCTCTTGAGTTTGGGGGTATCTAGATTGGCACCCCCGCACTTTCAGGCCTGGGAGCATGAGCTCGAAAGGATTGACGAGGCCACAATTCTTTGTGACGGAAATTATGAGTGTCTGTATCCATTAGATGAGTTTCTGGATTGGAAATGACATCTGGTCATTCTCTGCCATCGATACCTCTGATTTGATCATAGATGACTGTTTTTTTTTTTTTATTAGCTGAGGCTAATCCGTTAACATTAATGGATCTAAGATCTAGGTCTGCTTTTCTTCTCAGTAATTTCCATCCTTTATCTTTATTGTAAAGTGCATCAATCATTTTGATTCCCTCCATATTATCTCTTTTTTACTCAGGGAGCCTCAGCAAGTGTTGTGTTCTATGTACTTTTCCACTTACCTTTATCCAAAACGCCTCCTTTGTCAAGAGTACCCTGACGCAGAAGTCTAATTAGAAGGGTGGCGACATCTTCCTCAGACCAAAACTTACTAGATTTGATCTTCAACATCTGTAATTCTCTCAAATTTTCACTTCTCATCCAGCAAAGATCCACCTGTCTAGCAGCATCATATCTGAGGTAGACATCTCTTTCAGCTACCCTGAAAGTTTCCGTCGCCAGTATGAGTGTGCCAATGTTTCCCATCGGTAGCTGTTCCTTAATAAATTTAGAAATTTATGAATGTATTAGGAATTCCCCTGCCTTTCCTCCTGTGAGAGTAGCTAGAGAGAGGAATGGTGACTTAGTCCCTTGGAGTGTTACTTCCCCATGTGACGTACCTTGTGGGATTTTCAGACCTATCTCCCACTCCTCTTCTTTCTGTCTGACCGGGAGGAACACAATACCTGTCTTTGAAGTCCTCATGTCATCCTTCCTTATGGTCAACCACTGTCGCAACTTCAATCTTTTACTAGTTACCCCTGGTGCACACGAAGAATGTGTTCCTTCTTTGTCCTGTTTATAGTTGTCTCCATCTTCTTGTGGCAAGTCTTTTGTTAAATCAATGTGAGCTTCTTTTACTTTTTCCTCAGGCTGTGGAGAGATTCGATTTATTATCATTTGTTGGGAAGAGGTCGGATTTTGCATACTATTTGTGAGCAGCAGATATTTGCGTTCCCGTGTTACTTCTGAGACTACCTTCTTGAGTTCTTGGGTGTTTGCGATTCTTTCCACTCTGCTGAGAGGTATGTCTTCCTCTAGATTCAGGTTTGTGATGAGACTTTGTTCTAGACATTGTGACTCCTGTGTGACCAGAGTTGTGCTCACCACAGTCTCCACTGATCCTACTGATGTATTGTTGGTGAAAGCGCACTCACCACTCGAGGATTGGTGGAGCACAACTTCTTCAGCAAATACAGTTGTAAGTTGGCTTTCCAGCATGTCTGTTGGTGCTGGCTCAATAACTTCATCATCAGCCAGTTGAGCCACATCTGTGTGACTGTTGACACAGGAAGTCCTTCGTAGTGTTTTTGCATTTTGAGATTTTTTTTAACTTTGTTTCCTAGTGATTTTTGGTTTTGCCTTTTTTGGCGTGAGGGCATAAAAATTCCGTTTTTTTTTGTGTAGTGGCTTCTTACATTCCGCCTTTTTCCTTGCGAGTTGTTTGAGTCTTTTAAAACTTTTATTACTGCTGAAAAAATTGACCCTCAACCCCATACCATTATCAAAGGTGCTTGTGGATTCGTGCTGCGAGCCCAAGAGATGAGTTCCTTCCTTTATCTCTGTATCTGATTCCTCTGGAATGTGCTGAGAGCATTTTGTACCAGATTCCTCTGAACCCTGGTTACAAATCAGTCGTGGCTCTTGCTAGGAACATATTCCTTGTGTCCTTCCCTCCAGTAGCACGGGGTTGAAACGAGACGAGACAACATGTAATAGGCGGTTGCAGATGTCACTCCAATCAGCTCCAACTGGTGGACCATACTGTAGTGTCATTTTCAGACTATCACTACTAGCTAGCATAGGCCTTAGTTGCTGGTAAATGTGCTGCCACAGCTGCTCCTCCAAATCAGGAAATTTCGCTTTCATATTCAAAAGGAGCCAGTCAGCGATTTTTACTAATTATGCAGTCAGATCCAGTGACAACTCCATATTGCCCTCCTCTGAAATGATTGTTTTGAGTGGAGTAGCAGTAACAGGTGCTGCTTCCACCTCCATGGATTCCAATCCAAACATGTCGCTGAACACATCCACATCCATTTGATCCTGAACTTCCTCCTCCTCTTCCACACCATCATTTTTTAGAACATCGTAATGATTTTTGCCTTCTACTGCTGATTCTGAATTCTGCTGTTCTATTTCTCCTGGCTGTGATTTTGCTGGTTCAGTTTGTTTCTCTTTTCCAGCTTTTCTGACAACTCGCCATTCAGCAGTGGGGATTTGCCCATTCTTTGGTAGGTAAGCCGACGGTGATAGGCCAATAGAATGATTCTTCCCGTTTCCTAAATTTGTGCCTTCTTCGAGAGATAAGTGACCTTGCAGCGTGCTGCCAATGGAACCGCTCTTCCCATTTCCAGAATCAGTCCCTTCTTCATGAGATGAGTGACCCTGTAGCCCTCTGCCCGTTCCTTCATTTATATTCTGTTTTTCATTCTTCTTACCATTCTCAGTGATACCTCCGTTACCCACCTTTTCTCCATTGTCCGTAGTCCCGACAGATCCAGTTGTGCGAGTCCCTACCTGCTTTATCCCACTTCGAGTATGGATCTTAACAGATTGTGATGGCTGTTTGGGATGAAGTTGAGGCTGTTGAGGGGGTAACCAATCTGCGGGAGGGCGCGGGCTCTTTCGAAGATCGCCCCTGCTGTCCCAAAACCAGCCAATTGGTTGGCCAGCCTGGTTGTGCTCATCACTATAGACCCATCCGTCGTATCCTAGTACTGTGGGTAACCATCTGTGAGGCCTTTGTGGGTCACGTCTGAGTTTCTGGTCTGGTGAAGTGGCATGCTGCGAATGTTGTGGACAGACATACTCCGTGCTGAGATGATCATATGCTCTACACTTGAAACACCACGGTCTAAACTTGTGTGCCGTGTGTATGTGAAAAACCTTCCCTCACATTTTGAAGGGAACAATGTCATCAATGAAGAACAAATGATCTTTTGGTACATCCAATGCAATCATCGGATAATCATCTCTCTTTGCCACATATGTCGGCAGAGGGTCGATGAAATCGAGAACTCTGAACTGTTGCCCAAAATCATGGATAAACGCTCCTTGAACTTCTACCGGAATGTGGCAGAACTCGACCCAATAAAAGTCCCGCATTAACTGCTCCCTCTTTTCTTCTGGGCCAATCTTTTTAGGTAGCCATGGATAAATTCTAACTTCTGAACCGTCTCATAAAAGTTTCTTCCAGCTGTCAATTTGAAACTTGTCTTGCTCAAACAGACTGAGGACAGTAAATACTGTCGACGAAACCGGTTGGATTAAAAAAAATTCAGAAACTGCCTCTGACCCATTCTTAATTGATTCCAACCTCTTGCACAACCACTTGATCTTGTTGTTCATTGACCTTTCTGCACCCTCTCCATAAAATACCCAATTATTCGCACGTTTCTTGTAAATTGCGTCTCTATTGGCCAACTTGTCGGTAGGATATGATTTTATTAATGTTTTCTTTCCCCCTTGGTCAATGACTCTCTGTTCCGAAGGTTGGAGAAAAAGAGTAAGGAAGTAGGCGCGTGCAGATGATAGATTCCGCAGTGGAACCTTCATTTCTTCTGCTGGTGCATTCACCGATCCAATTAACAACCGAGTGATACTTAGTGTCTTATTCTGCAATGAATTCCTCACTCTTTGAGCCCACGTTGGTTATGCATTCTTGGATTCAATTGTGATGTGCTTCTCTGACCCGACATGATTGGGAGTGTGATTTGTCTTGCCTTGTCCTGTCCTTCTCTCATCCTCTGTCAAAACTTCATCATCACTTCCCACATAGTCTTTCATCTCCAAATCAGAAATATGTTGTGACGTTAGTCCCTCTGTCTCCGGGGTCCGTTGAGATATCACTTTGTCCTTTCCCCCAACTGTTGTTTCACTTTCTGATTCTGATATTTGGGGAGTGATCATCCATTTGTTTCTTATTTGTAATGGGTTCATTTCTTCCTTTCCAACTCCCCCATCTCGATTCATTGGAAGTATTGGAAGAAGTCCTTATGTTCTCCCCACCTGGGTTATTCCTGAACGGGCATATGGTGAGGAACCGAGCTGTCTCAAAAGAGCGTGCCTCATAGCTCATTGATAAAACAACAAGGATTCCTGGCCTCTTGCTCGCCTTGTTCCCAGCTTCATTTTGAGTGGGCTTTGGCGACTACCACGCCAAGAGAGTAGCCGGCAAGGAATTATGAAGGACTCTCCCCATTTTTTTAAATTTTTTATTTATTTATTTATTTTTATTTTTTTTTGCTGGCTTGGTATTTTTTGGTTACGATTAACCCTGACTACAAGGTGGAAACCAGGAGTACGGGGGAAATGCGGATGTAGGGCAGAGGGCACTTAGGATCGAGGATCGAAGACTCACCGGAGAAAATGTGTTAGTGAAATCTTGTATTGATGCTGTCGTGTCAGCATACTGTCTTGAGCTCCCTGAAGAAAATTTTCTTGTTGTATCCTTGTGTCCTTACCTCCATATGCACGATACCCCCATCAAACTCCTGCAACTTCCTCTCCTCCTTCTAAATGTATCTTCTCCCACTCTTCCACCCCTCTGCCACCCCTATCTTTACTTCTATTAGGGATTTTGTGATGACTGACCTAAATGCCAATAGTCTGACTCTCTGGATGATCAATTAAATAATCTCACTGATGCCGCCCACATTGAATTCCCGCATCATCTCTAGTCCTCCTTCCATGTTACAATGACATTGATATATTGGTGCAAATCGATAGCTACTCTCATTTTTACCTCATTTGTAATCTCTCAACCGTACTCCCTGCTTCATACCAACTTCATACCATGCCACTATGACGTTGATATCGCACTGCTGAGGACCAATGCTTCCACGATGGAAATCACCCACTCATATAGTCATTGAAAATCAATAAATATATTTTTCTTCTAAATAGTTATCGACAGATACTCTCGCTTTTGCCTCATTCGTTGACTCTTCCCTTCATCTCCAGTCTCGTACTAGCACTATGACATTAATACTACACTGGAAATTCGCTCCTAATTTTTTACTGGAAAAAAGCACAGAGGCAATTGAATTCACCCACGCAATGCGTCATTTAAAGTCAATAAACACAACTTCCTTCTGAATAACTAATCAAGGCTTTCACATCCGCCTGTGATGTGTCGTGTCAATCTTCAATAAGAAAATCACCGCAATATTCTTGACTCCCCACTCTTTCTTCTTTGATTCGCTACTTCGCTTGTGAGAGAGAACAATACGCGTACTTACTGAATCTCGACAGCCTCAACGAAAAATAAAAAGTCACCGCCCTCCTTCTTAGTCAACGGACTGTGACGTGTTGACGTTTGCATATGAAACTCCTTACTGAAACTCGATAGTAATCGCCACCCTCCTTAGTCAAACGACTGTGACATGTTGACGTCAGCATGTGACTTGTCGCCCTGTCATTGAGATCCGTTTTCAGGAAGATCGTAGATCATTTCCAACACACACTTCAACTATGAACAGGTTGGCTCCACAGCATACCTACCAACGCCGACTCGCGCCAGCGTCGCTAAGACTTTCTACAACGATCAATATCATTGTGGCTATGGTATCATACATAAGTCTCAACACACTGCCCCCTCGGAGAAAAATAATTACATCCCTCCCAGAAGAGTAATAGCTTGAGACTCAGTTCAAAGCGACACGTCAGCCCGCGACGTGTTCTGTCCTCTTCTTCTTACTGAACTGGAAACCGATGATAAATACCGCCCGTACTCCTTCTCGGTACCGGCCTATAGCTTACCAGTGGACCAAAGAAATTGGGTTGTTCTTAAAAAAAAAAAAAAAAAAAAAAAAAGAAGGGAACGAGATCACCCACTCAAAAGATGATCTCATGTATCATTGTATGACTATTCAGTTAGAATGGGGTACCAAATTTCTAGGCCAAAACTAGATAAAAATTGGATTGTGGCCAGAAGATGGCTGACGACGAAATGGATAATAGACTCTTTGCCACACTTGGCAGCAACACTGCCAACCTTTTGGAAATTGTTCATGGACCTGTCAGTTGTGAAGCACTCAGGACTCCTCTGGTTCATCGCTCACCAAGCCTTGCCCATTGCCATGTGGTGTGCCAGAAGAACACACAAGGCCTCGCCCCGTTGTTTTTTTTTTGAAAGAAACTCCTGCAGAATTACTAGGGGTGCTGGTAAGAGCAGACACCACTAGCATTCGTCAGGGGCTCCATCTATTGGTGGGGAGAGGCACCTGCTGGAAAACGGGTCCAGCGTCCCCATTGTTACAAATGATTGTCTGCACAGACAATTAGGAAGTTGACAGAAGGCTGCAGATGTTTGATATGTTCTTCCATGTGTAAGGGAGACCTATTCTACAACTTTCGAGCGGTTGCCCACGGAGGTGGGTGCGCAGAATAATAATAGTATTCGCGGGATTCGTGATTGCCGATGTTCCTTCTGGTTACGCCGTAGCCACTGTGGGCAACCTGTCCTTCAATTTCCCCCCCCCCCACCCTTTGTTGAGCTGGACATCAGGTCCAGCCTTCCAAGTGATACAGCCAAACCGTTGCTCAGACTTCTTAACAAGTGATTGCTTTCAGTACCAGATCCCCAGCTAGACCCCCAAGGTGTTAGTGTCCTCTGGCCCCCAGGCTGCTGCTGTTCGATGTGGTTGCATCTCAGTCTCTGTGGACATCCACACATCCCGTCTCCCCTTCTCCATCCTTTGTTGTGCAAATCTTCGCTTGGTCATTGCCTTCTCTGACCGGCATCACCCTTCCTATCACGGTTCAACCTAGAGTTAGTTCGGAGGGGTCGGAATTAACACAAAGTCGGTTTGGAGGTATAGGACTTGAAAGTCTCCCAGCGGTCGTCTTTGCCTATCGGGCTCTGTTGTTCTCTAGGGTTTCCAGTGTATGTGAATCCCGTCCTCCAGTTCAGAGAAGGTTTGCTTGGGGTCCTTCCAGATTTGGAGATAAGATTCACAAAGGGTTTGTCTGACCGTGGGGTCTTTCTCGTTCAGGTAGTCTCGTTGCATTGCCTTCCAGGCTCCGTGGGTCCGGGCTCTAATCACCTCTTCTATCGCCTGTTGTGCTTGTTGTAATCCGAACTGGTGGTCTTTTCTCTCAAAAGAACACCTAGCTCTCCAGGCCAGCATCAGCACTTGCAGCCTCATGTAGGCAAAGAGGTTAGTAGCGAAAGGGGTCCATTGTTTCGTCAGGTGCTGGTTTCTGTTGAGCAGGAGAAGGCCCAGGTCCCACGAGATGTGGAAGCCGGCCAGGTGATGAAACGCCGCGTCCCACCACCTCAATATCTGAGCCACCATTGGTGAGGCCAGCAGGCAGTGTTCCAATGTTGCTCTGGCCGGCTGCGTGGTCCTACCACAGTAGGTGCAGATGGGGGATAGTAAACCTTTCTGCTCAAGGTCTGTTCTAGACACAAGTCAGTCCGGTGTGGGAAGACAGCGGTGCAAGATCTGCCATTGTAGTGACCTGAGGTTCGTGGGCATAATTTTGGAGTATGTGCCCCAGGACAGGTTCTGCAAAAGGTTCGCATCCGCAGGTGCGTCACACTCCCATCTCTGTTGCAGTCTATGGTCAATTGGCAGGTCCTGGCGGGACACTTTGTATGCACCTCTGACTGTATAGTCCCACATATGCATGGGTTTTCCGTCAGGCCATTCCCACTCATCCAGGTCGAATGGCAGCCTGACTATTGGCGATGTGGGTTCGTATGCATAGTAGTCGTTGTCCTGATCTCCAACTACCCTTACTAACATCAGACCTCCCCACCATTCAGTAGTATCCAGGTTTTCTTTCCTCACAAACTTAGAGAGACGGGCCCCGGGCTTGGCGGGGTCGTAGGCTTCCATTGCACATCTCCCTCTGTCGTTCCGCTGCACTCTGTACACAGTGGGTGAGAGAGGGAGGTCAGCATATCTGACGACCCAATCGTGCTGTTGTATCGTGGGGCCTGCAGTGAGGGCACCTTGCCAGGCCAGGGGCAGAGCCTCCCCTAACTGGTCCAGTTTTTTGTCCACTTTCTTCACATACTTCAGTCTGGCCTACATGTGTTGTGGTGTTGCCCAGTTGTTTGTTTTCGGGTCCCACAGGTCCCCAACAGTAAAAATCTCGTTTTTTGCCCAGATCAACCAGTGTGAGTTAGTAGTGAGCAGAAAGGGGTTGCATGTGTGGTCCAAGATGTGGGGATTGCCCAAGAGTGGTTGCCTCCACACCGTATGCCATCGATTCTGGGGTTGTTTTTGCATGGGCCCCCGTTTCCTCCAAAGTCTGATCATGAAGGGCCACAAGGATCATTCGGGGTATCTCGACGGGCCGCTTGTGTTGGGGTGGTGGCTGCATGTGCATGCTGGTCTGGGCTCGGAATCGTCAAATGGCTGTTGGTCAGCCATTGGAGCGGATGCACTCCATTCATGCCTAGCGACTGTGGGGCCAAGTTAGCTATTTGTATGCAAGCCAGAGGCCCCCGTGGGGTGTCGTTCCCAACAACAGTCTGACCAACACTTTGAAAATCAAGGTTTCGCTCTCCCTTTCCGGATCGAGAATCCCGGGTCCCCTTTGACTCTTGGTTGGGTGAGGATGTCCCAGCCTACTCTGTTCATGCAACTTTGGGAGTTTGCTGTGCTTTTCCACAGGTAGGTCGTTAGTGCTCTTCTGAGCCTGGCGTGTTGTTGTTTCGTCAGTGGCCACACTGCCAATTTATACCAGATCGCCGCAAGGACAACGTTGTTAATTGCCAAGGCCCGACCCACCAGCGAGGTTTGAAGACCTTCCCACTTCGGTAGACGGTCTATTGTCAGGTTTACCGGTGTGTCCCGGGGATCTGGCGGGGGGGCCGATGCTGTCAGCCCGACGCCCAAAATCCGAATGGCTTCGTCTTTTGCTTGCCATTTGACTGTCGGTTGCGACGATGGGGGCTGGTCTCGGGGACACTGCCACCAGCCTTCAGTTTTGGAGCCCCAGTTCACTTTCATATCTGTCGCAAGTGAGAATTGATGTATAGCTCGTGTGAGGGCCCAGATGCTGCCTATGTCTATACGTATGAGAACAATGAGATCATCTGCAAACAACGACGTTATCGGGATGAGGTGCTTCGAGAGTTCAGGGATGGGCACCTTGCTAATTTGAGGGTGGGCCCTGATCAGGGGTGCGAGGGGCTCCATTACAGTAACAAAGAGCAGCGGCGCAATAGGGTCTCCCTGGCGTACCGGTCTCTACGGCGTAATGGGGGGCGGGAGGTGGTCATTGATCATAATATTCTTGGTAGCCGATTTGTGAAGTAGCCGAATCCAGTGGCAGAATGACGGCCCAAAGTTCATCTTGGCCAGACACATGTCCAAAAAGTCCCAATCAATGTGGTTGTACGCCTTTTCGAAGTCTATAAACAGAATAGCCGCTGAAACTTTTCGCTGTCTGACGTATTTGATGGTCTCGTTGACTAGGAGGACGTGGTCTTGGATGTTGTGGTTGGGCATAAATCCAGTCTGGTCAAGATGAATCAACATGTTCATCAGGGGTAGCAGGCAATTGGTCAGTGCCTTGGCCACCATTTTATAGGGGACAAGGAGGAGGGTGATGGGTCTATAGTTCCTTTTTTTTTTTTTTTTTTTTTTTTAAATACTCAGCCCGAGGTGGTGGTAGTGGTGCTGGTGAGAGCAGACACCACTACCACTCTCCGGGCGGCTCCATCTATTGGTGGGGAGCGGCACCTGCTGGAAACCGGGTCCAGCGTCCCTGAACATCGTATCTATTGGATTTGTTCAGACATCACTGTGATAACCGTAGTCCTCTTACTGCTATCTCTCTTCACTCATGGTTCCACTCCTCCGCTAGCTCTGCAACCTTAGCCCTCTTACTGCTATGGCTCTTCACTCATGATACCACTCCTCGGCTAGCTCTGCCTCTTCAACCCCTTTTTTTAGGCTGCCTATAATTTTCCATAGTCTTTTAGCAGTCTAGCTACTCGGGTGCCTCTTCCCTTTCCATCACTACTTCTCAGCCAGCTCCACATCTTCAGCCCTTCTTTGCGGCTGCCTGTTATTTTCCTTAGGCTCTAGCAGTCTAGCTACTCGGGCGTCTTCCCCTTTTGTCATTCAGTCTTTTTCGTCACTCTCCCCCATACCATGTCACACCTACCATGCTGTTCACTGCGGGGGGGGGGGAATCAGGGAATTCGCTGCTCGGTCGTATTGGGATTGAGTTGTCCAGCTTGGTCCAGGTGTTGAAGAGGATTCTGTAGTCTCTAGTTATCGCCTTGTGGTCTGTAGTTCCTTATATCCTCTTTGTCCCCTTTTTTATAGAGGAGTGTAGTAACTCCCTACCCGATCATCCCCCCAAAGGAGCCCTCTATCTGAATTGCCGCAATGTAGTCCCATAAGTGCACCGATAATTCTTTGGGGAAGGAGTCAATGCCTGGTGTTTTCTCATCTTCCATACCTTTTAGGGCCTCCCATACTACAATGGAGGAGATTGACACTTCCAGCAGTTGTTTTTGATCCGGTGTGAGGCGGGATTGGACTGTTTGTAGCAGATCTTCTCTCGCTTGTAAGACCTAAGTCGGGTCCTTTTTGGGAGTCTGGGAGGTAAACAAATGCTGATAGTACTGGGATGCATAGTCCACTATTGCGTATGCATTAGAGGCCACCCGCGCATCGTCGTAGAGGGGGTGTTTGAGTCTAGGGACTGTGGTAGCCCTGGTTCTGGCTTTGGCCTTGCGAAAGAAAGACTTCGCCATTGTTCCATCAGTGTGGGTTTTTTTTATTTTAGCATGAATCCTCCATGCCTGTGTTTGGCTTTGTATGTAGGCCTGAAGGTGATCTCGAGCTTCTTGCAATTTCTGGAACGAGGGTTGGTGGAGTGGGTTGTCCATCCATGTGTCATTCCATTCTTCCAGGTCTCGCATGAGTTTGTTAAGAATGGTTTTACGGCCCCTTGCGTACTGAATAGAAAATTTCTTGGCCCTTTCCCTTAGTTGAGCTATGCCTTCATTGAACCTGGCCACCCTATCCCTTGATTCCAGTTTTTGGGTCTGCTAGTAGAGCCAGAATTCACTGACCAAGTCTTTAAACTTAGGTAGGGATAGCAGCGAGGTGTTAAATTTGTAGAACCCTGGTCCCTTGTTGATGTGGGTGTGGAAAGACAGTCCCAGTGTGATCATTCTGTGGTCAAAGGACTTGCATGGGCTGATAGTGGTTATTTCGGCAGTGATGACCAGGCCAAGTAAGTCCTTGGAGATGAGAGTAAGGCCTATGCGTGAATTGGCTAGACCACGATCATCGCTGGAGGACAGGTAAGTGTACGCCCTTTGGGCCAGATGTAGCATTCTGTAGGCATCCTCCAAGCCTCTATCCACCATCAGTTGCCTGAGCATAAGGATGTCCAGGCCCAATTGCGGCAACGATGATGCTTGCGAGTCCTGCCGTTGTGAGGTTGACCTGCGATCCATCACCGGATCCAGGGCGGTGTTGAAATCCCCCGCCATTTTGATCGGGGCGTCGTCCGGGAGGTGCTGGAGTAGGGTAAGCCAGAGGTCCACCCTATGCACGAGATCATTGGGGGCGTAGATGTTGACGAGATAAAACTCGTCCTCTTCATATGCTACCATCAGGCATACCCACCTACCCTGCAGGTGGTCGTGCTGTGCAGATAATGGTCTGAGCCTCAAGGAAGGAGGGATCCAGATCGCCACTCCTGCTAACGCCCTTTCCGTTGCGGGTGCCTAATAGGAGGCGACGAGGCGTAAGGCCAGATGACTTTTCCTTTTTCCACATGTGGTGGGGTGTCTTGGAGGTGTGTTTCTTGGACACATGTCCATAGGGCCTGTTTTGTTTCCTAACGTCGCTTGTACGAGTCCATTAACGTTCAGTGACTGTATGTCTATGTCTGCACGGGCCACTTTGGTTGCCCATTGTGGCGGTTCCTATTTTTGGGAACCACCGAGGGGGAGGGGGAGCGCGAAGGAGGAGGGGGGCGGATGGGTTGTGAGGGGTCCATCAACGGGCACGGTGGGGGTGGTGATGGTGGAGGGGCTGGGGGAGATCGATCAGGGGGTGGTGGTCCCGGTGCTCGCATGGCAGGAGGCGGGCATAGTGAGGGGTCAGTGGACTGTTGTTGGTCATTTGGTTGATGTTGTGTAGCTGGGCCATCCATTGTTTGAATGAGACTGTGTCTATGAGCTGTGTATTCACCTTGTCGTCGATGCTCAGTCCATGGTCTTGATTGGGAGGACGAAGGGGGGGTCGTCCCATTGGTTGTGTTTCTCCAGTACACAATCCTTTAGGAAGATCTGCATAAACAGCAGGACGCGTCTGAACGTCCACTCAATGTTAGTCATGAAACGATAGAAGTCGGGTCCATGAGCTGATTGTGGTTAAACCATGTGAAGTTGTTGGGAGTTTTCTGCAGTCTCACCTTAGGGTCAACCAGTAGGAAAACCGAGATGATACCCTTAGGGAATGTGAGTGATTTAGGAAGCACCGCCCCCGACACCCCTACAGTGGTCGTCTCCTTTAGCCAGTATTTTAACTTTTTTAAAATGACCGCTATAGAGGGGTTGCCCCTCCATCCATCCACAGTGAGGCCGTTAGGCCTGACGTTATGGAGATTGTGAGTATCTTGCTGTGGGGGTATGAGGCCCAACACCCACTCTCCTCCTTCTTCTTGACGTTATGGAGATTGTGAGTATCTTGTTGTGGGGGTCTGAGGCCCAACACCCACTCTCCTCCTTCTTCCACCCTAGTGATCAGGAAGATGACCACTCCCGACGGCATAGCCACCAGTGCGCTGTCGTCTTCCTCAAGTCGCACCAGTTCCCTCAACTTTTTTGAGGAAGATGCAACAATGTGGTCTTCGTCTGATAGCAGCGAGGGGCTGTCTTCGTCTTCGTCTTCAGTTCCAGGCGCAGTTGCTGGTCCTGGCACAGGGACTGTTGGCGGTAGTTACACACATTCATATGTTGTGGCTGGTCAGTGAGGGCCTGCTGGTGTTCTTGTTCCATTCTGCAGCACTGCTGCTGGTCATGGTCCTGCTGGGCTTGGTACCGCTCCTCCCGCATTGCGAGGCCCAGTTGCTGGTCTTGGCACAATTGCCCCAGCTCCCGGCCCATCTGGGTGTGTAGCTGCCCAGGGTCCAGTTGCTGGTCCTGGCACAGCGGCCCCTGCTCCCGGCCCATCTGGGTGTGTAGCTGCTCAGGAATAGGTTGTTGGTGTTTGTGTTCCATCTGGCACTGCTGAACATGGTGCCTTCCCTCCATCAGTTCCAGGCGCAGTTGCTGGTCATGGCACAGCAGGCCCTTCTCCCCTCCCATGTGGGTGTGTATTTGCTCAGGAAGAGGTTGTCGGTGCTGTTTTTCCTCCCTAAGGCACTGATGTCGGTCGCAGTGCTGCCGGGCTAGTTGTTGCTCCTCTGGCGTTGCCCGGTCCTCGCGGTGATCCTGGCGGCCCAGATCTTGTTGTGTTACCAGTGCCCTCCCTTCCTCATGCCTTCCAGGGGGGCCGTCCTGTGGGAGCGGCTGATCCCCCGTAAGATGATTGGCGGTGCCCGAGGCACTCAGAGCTAGGAGGGCGGTCGGTTCTGATCGAGGGTTGGGAAAGGCTGCTCCTTTGATTTTGTTAATGAGCGAGTTAGCTTTGAGCCACATGTGCTGCGGCGATGGCAGCTTGGTGGTCGTTCTTGGTACGCCAGCAGGGGCATTGGCGTGCTGTTGGTCGATGCTTGGATGCCCTTGCCTTTTGTTGTGCTTCTGTGCCAGGAGTCCTTCCTTGCCAGGTGGCGGGGGTGGTGGCACTGAGGGGGAACAGGAGGGGGGCAGGAGTAGGGGGGGTTTCAGACCTGGAGTTGGATGAGAGTGGATGTGCGTGCACAGATGGGTCACCTCGATTTCAGGTCATGCATCTTCCAAGATCAGTCCCCCTGCCCTGTTTGTGTTGCCATCTCCAGGGGAGTGGCTGGCCATTCGAGTGTCGGTCTCATCCAGGGTGGGTGTTCCTGAGCACTCCGGTTTCATTTTGTCACAGCATTTGTCCGCATCAGGCCGTTGGCCATCTGCGGGGGCAGGGTGACGAACTGCCAGCAAGGGCATTAGTGCTGGGGGGAGTAGTTTCCCTTCCCCAAGGGGGAGTGATAACCCGCCCAGTGGTGACCCGCCCATCTCGCTTGGGGCGAGGGTGTGCAGAGGTTGCTACCCTGGGCCCCATTTGGCTTTGGTTTGTATGTCCATTGGGGGCAAGTTGAGGCCGGCTTGCTGCGCATTATGGGGGCTCCTGTTTTTCCAGTCCCAGGCATGTCTCTGTTGTCGGTGACATGTAATGACATTTCACCTTTTTCACTTTTTCCCGGTCCCGGGGCGGCTTTGTATTTGCCCTTCTGCTTGGGTCGTCATTGACTTGCACCCTCACCCCAGATGGGAATGCTTTTGGTTGCCGTTTGTCCTGCCAGATCCATATCCCAGGTCGGCCATCTGCGTACGCTCTAAAGATCCACCCTTCAAGTTCCGTTTCTTCTGGGTACCACCATTCTTCATCCGTAGGATGGGGGATCACCAGTCCCCTAATTTTTGGTCTCTTACTATTGGGGCATGCGTCATCGGTACAAAGGTGACCTCTTTGTTTGCATACATAGCACCACGGGTCTTGGGTGTGGCTAACGGGGACTGAGAACTCCTTTCCCCCGTGAGAATATCTCCATTCCTCGTTGAGGGGGAAAGGATAGTCTGGATCCCAGTCCACGGCCTCAAGGAGGGAGTCATCCCTTTTTCCCAAGAACTGTGGCAGATCTGTGATATAGCCTTTAACTGGGGCTATGTTCAAGAACTGTGGCAGATCTGTGATATAGCCTTTAACTGGGGCTATGTTCACAAGGTCGGTGAGTATTGCTCCCTGCATGCGGAGGGGAGCAAATCTGAACTCTACCCAGAAGTTAGATTTCATGAGATACTCCCTTCTGTCATCGCTCGACTGCGGGTTGGCAGGAGCCCATGCCGACACTTGCACCGGTCTGCCTCTGAATTGCAACGTGTTGTTCCTCTGTATGAGGCGTTTATCTGTTGAGTACAAGACAAGTACAGTGATGTAGTCGGGGCTTTCAACCTCGATGGGGAAATGGTCCTGCACAAGTTGGCGGTCTAGTTTAATCCTTCCAAGCTTGTCGGCGATCCATTTGACTTTGTCGTTGATGGGGATCGCAGTTTGCAATGGCTGAAAGCGGAAATGCAGTGCATGGTGTTAGTAGATTGCATCCCTCGCTGCCCACGTGGAGGACCTATGAGCATCGGACTGCGCGGGGGCGGAGAGAGCTCTAATCAATTGAGGGGGGGATTTTCTTTTGTCAGCAAGGGGCGGGACTCCGGTCTGCGGCCCGGATCCCGTTCTGCGCCCTGGATCCCGATAACGATGCCACAACTTTGTCCTCCCATGTGGTATCCCTCTTCCCCTCTTCCGGTACTTTCATTCCCTCCTCTCTTCCCCTGGGTGTGTTTCAGTTGTGACCCGTTCTGCGCCCTGGATCCCGATAACGATGCCACACTTCCTGTCATCGCCTTGCAGAACCTTTTGCTGCCCCGGGGGGACCGGGGGTTGATTCCCGACCGATGGGCGTGGGATACCTCAGGTGAGGGTCTCGACTAAAGAAAGCGGGTGAGGGGGGAAGGGGTCCGGGAAATCAGAAGAGGGTCTCATAGGGAAGGAGGGCTCAAAATTAGTCCAATCATTGAAAACGAGGCAGTAATCTCTGGAGGGGTCTTGTGCCGCTCTGAACGGCTGGTCCCCTCTTGGTTGGTCCCCTCCCCACTGCACCCTGGCCACCCATCCCCCTCGGTCCCCCCCAAGCCAGTCTGTGCGAAAGACAGTGTGAGCCCTCTTGATATCTTGGTCCATTTGAAAAGTATCCAGCTGGTGTTTCAGGTCATGCCATCTGCGTGGCAATTCCAGCTGAAGTTGTTCCTTAATTTATCCTATGAGCTCCCCATCCCCCGCTCTAACGCTTTCCAGGCTGCCTTCCCACCACAGGGCCCAGAGGATTGTTCTTCTGCCCAGGCTGAAGCAGTTTTCAGTGTGGGAAGATGCCGTAGCCATTGTCGGGCAGTGTCCAGTCAGGATTGCTCGCCATGACCATGGCCAGGGTGTATCCGGTATCATCTTACGCCACACCCGGTCCCACCATCGCCATGTCAGTACCTCCACCGGGCACTGCAGGAAAATGTATTCAATGGTCTCACTCCATTTTTACGAGGGGAAGGCTGTGAAGCACCTTTGACACCATGGTAGTGCCACCCCTTTCTGTTCCAGGTGGGTGTGGTCAATTATCCAGGCATTGGTGGGAAGGCAGCGGTGGGCAATCTGCCACTGTAAAGACGTAACTTTAGTCGGTCGGGCTTTGTTTCCGCTGAACCATTTAATAGGCGTGACAACGGCCCAGTCCACGTTAAGTTGTCTGGCCCACCTGTCGTTTATCTGGTATCTCAGTTGCCTCTTTAAATGAAACATCATGTATGTGGTGTTGACTGACAAATTTTGGAGAGAGATTTTTTTGGAAGGCCCAGTCGCTGGTCTGCCTACAGGCCCAGTCGCCGGTCTCCGTGCAAACTGGCATTGTCATTCCAAAGGATCCAAAGCCAACTCCTGAACAGGGGACTGAGGCTGAAACATAAAAGAGTCACTACCCTCCCCTACCACTCGTATACGGAAGACCTCCTCCCTCTCCCGCCATTCGAAAGGGTTGCGGGAGGCCCTCAGCTGGTTTGTTGGCCAGATCAAACGCCTCAACATAGTTCAACAAAAGAAGTCGTTGTCAGAGGAAAAAGGTAGAGAATTTAAACTCTGGGCGCATTGCAGGTTGCTGTTGGACCATTGGCAGGCCTGGAAAGGCCAACCATCTGGCAACAAATCGCCTTGTCGATTTAGCTGTAAAGCCTTTATTATGTACTTTGTAAGTCCAATCAGTGTGGATCGCCTGCATGATCGAGTACTTTGTTTCTGCCCGAATCATTGGGGCCGTGATTCTCTCACCCGTTCTGGTTGCTGATTTCCGCAGCGTCCATACTGTCCAGAGAATGGCAACTCTCAAAGTTTCCTCTGCATAGCCAAGTTGTCCCCGTACTTGCGTACGTCTCAACGCTGACCCTAGCAATACAAATTCATCAGTCCATCTTTCAGCTGCTGCTGGCACCGACACCGAAGGGCTTCTCCACCAGGCCCACAAAGGGCGGGCCAAAACACAAAACAGATAGAAGTGTTACAGATCTTCCAATATCAAACCCGAGCACATTCGGTTCGTACAGTAAGTAAGACCAAACCCAAAAACAGCTCTAGCGCCTCGCGACCCGCGGACGGCCAGGCCCGCCCGCCAGGACTCGTGCGAGCCATGTGGCGGTGGTCGCCATCTCGGCTGATTGACCCCACGTGTCTTGAGCATCTGCCGGAGTGGAAATCTCCACATGGCGTCTGCAGGATGCAGCTACGCTGGCGCGTTCGTCACAAGGACAGGAGCGCAGGAGGATATCCGACTACGCACTGGTTACGACGACAGGAGAGGAAGACATCCAACCATATACCGGGCGAGGCAACAGAGGAGCTGGTGTGAGGAGGATCGAATACGGATTGGTGAAGGACATGTACACAGAGAGAACCGGCCACGAAGACAGAATACGAGCAGATCCGATTGTGCACCAACCGTGGCGTCAGTGGAGCTGCGAGACAACGATCGATTGAGGATTGAAGAGGGACGTGTACATAGAGAAAGAAGGGGGGACAAAAAGCAGAGGCGGCAAGTGGTAGAGATGCAGAGGTGAAGGTAGGACAAGGGAGACTGAAGACAATGGACCAGTTTGTAGGAAGCAAAAGGCACAAGCCCTGCACAATGGAAGAAGGGGAAAAGTTGTAGAAGGGGAAAAGGTGTAACGACGACAACAATTGGGAATCGATAACAAAAGGAGGTTCGTGGCTGAGCGGAGCACCATAACAGAGCCAGAGTGTTGAACGTAAACATCAGGAGACAGAGTGGCGAGACAGAGTCGGCATCGCTCGCTTGGTGACCCCTTGCCATACTCCCTCCGGCCCTGGCCCGAATACCCTGCACCCGCCCACATACCTGATCCTCTGACTCTCAACGACACCCATTCCTTTTACCCTACCCTCACCCCTCCCCTACCCCACTGACCACCCCTGTGCCCCACTCTGACCTACAAAGGTGTGGACCGCCACCTGGATTGAAATATACACAAAACACTACAATTACACATACACTCCACACCACATGCACGGACACTCCATTGCTTGTATATCCATAAACACACCCAGACACACACACACTGATCGCAAAAGATACACGGATCATGGACTCCCGGGGGTTGATTCACACACACAACGTGCCGAGGCGATGACGAAAAAAAAACGAGCACAGCAAACGAAGGAAGGACAGATGGGGACGACATCATGTTCCCACCCGGGAGGACAAGGCCCCCCTCAGGCGGAGGACAGATGGGGACGACATCATGTTCCCACCCGGGAGGACAAGGCCCCCATCAGGCGGAGGACAGATGGGGACAACATCATGTTCGCCAAGCCAGCATTAGGATGTGCAGCCATGTGCATGAGAATAGGTTAGCTGTGAAGGGAGACCAGTGGGCTCCTTGCTCTCCTCCCCCGGAAACTACCTCACTCTTCCCTCGTATAGGGATACCAAAACTGTCTGTGCATTTGCGTTTTGTTGGTTTCTGAGTATTGATTGGTGACCGCGACCGGGGCATGAACTTGGCCGAAGTGCCCGGATCATGCCATAAAGGTTGCTCCTTGTGAGGGATGCCTCACCCGGTTTCCATCTTAAAAAAAGAAAAAGAAAAAAAAAATAAAAAAATTGTGCTTCCCTCTGGTCCCACGAGTGGGGGGACCCTGAGACCCACCCCACCACCCACGACTCCAAGGTAGAACATACCCCTACTCTGCACGTGCTCCCTACAAGACGCTCACTGCCCTCCATGATCATGCCTTCACAGAGCCATGCTCCCCCCCGTCAAGCCCCTACCCCTAAGAATGCCCTACTCCCCTCATAGCTACCCTACTGCCCTGTATGTCCACTGTGTTAGGCTGGGCGGCAACTATGTGGGGTAACACCAACTGAGCATGTACAGGGGAGGATGAGGGCCGGCGATCATCGAACCTGCAAACTCGATGATCGTCGGCCCTCATCCGTGAGCAGTTTGAATTTGGCCATGTGCCGCTTAGGGTTATCATTGTAAGCTAAGCTGGATGATGCTTCCAGTACCTTTTCCCAGGTTGATCGTGAGTTTCCCATGGCCTCAATTCCCATCGAGTAATGAATATTCAAGGTTGGAAAAACATGAAAAAAAAGGGTTTAGGTGGTGGTGAGTCTGGTGACCCCACCTCAGAGAGCTGGCCTCAGGTCTTAGCATTAGTATAGCCTTTTCAGGTGTGGCAGATCTCTAGCCCCAAGCAGGTTCAAACCTGGGGGAAGAAGTGTCAAGTGGCAAGCGGGATGCTCACGTGCACAGAGATCGCCCTCCATCTTTGATGTCTTTTTTTGGGGGGGGGGGGAGGAGAGGGGGGGGCGGAGGGAGGAGGGGGGCCAGTGCCCAATCATCATAACTATAGTAATAACAGGGTGTACGGCCCAATCAATCTATGATGGGATGCTGGATGCAGTTTCCAGCAGGTGCAGCTCCCTGCCAATTTTTTAACCAGGAGCAGTTGTTTAGAAAAAAAAGGGGAAAAAAAAGGAAAAAAAGGGAAAAAAAGGAAAAAAGCAGACCAAATCAATCTATGATGGGGGGTGGGTCCCAACAGACATTTCCCGCTGTTCCTGCGGCGAGGTCCCACTAGCAAAGAGGATTGGTTCCGGCGCCTGAATATGGATGTGTTTTCTGCAGAGATGCAGAAACACCTATCAATCGTGATTTTCTTCACCTCTCCACAAATGCATCCAGACTCAGGGTGCAAGCCAATCCTCTTTGCTAGTGGGACGTCGCCCCAGGTCTGCAATGATCACTCTCAAAAGTTAAACCACCAGTACCTTTCCCAGATATTTTTTCAGAGCCGCATGGGGTAATGCGCTGACCTGAAACGGAAGGGCGGCCGCCGATAAATCGAATCGGCGGCCAGTCTTGATTTTCGGGTCGGCATCCAGTGCCCGCGGCCGACATATGGGAAAGGTACTGGTGGTTTAAACCACCAGTACATTTCCCAGACAAAGAATCAAACATGCAGCTTGTATACCGGCGCAACTTTTGGGGCACAGCGCCAGCCAAAAGGAGGCCGACACCGGTTCTTTTTTTTTTAATTTTTCGTGCGCAGGGTGTTTCCAGTCGGGCAGAAGCAAATCAGTGTGGAAGCTGAAAGAGGGGAGGGTGGAACACGGTAACAGCCTGGGGTGGCGGATGCTAGCAGCGCTTTGAGCAGGGGTAAGCTGGTCCTTCAGCAGCACGAAGGAGGTGGGACGCTAGACTCGGTTTCCGGCACGTGCAGATCCCCACCGAAAGATGGAGCAGGAGCCTCTGCTCCCCAGGGAGGACAATCATAAACAAGCATGCTTGACACACATTTAGAAAATGTAGGAACACACAACGAGCAAGAGAGAGGGAGAGGAAAGGATAGGCAGATAAGCAGGTCACAGTCAGAGGTTCGACAAGGACGCGTTCTGTATACAAGGACTGAGATCGGCTGACCGGGTTTCCTCTGAAGATAAGGCAGAAGTAGGTCAACAAGAGCGCCAGAAGAGGGGGAAAGGAGAAGCACAGTAGTACTTACAGCAGGAGAACGGGTCCTTCAGCAGTACAAAGGCGTGCGCCAAGGGCAATAGCCCCAGCAAGATACTGTGACAACTGGGGCGATGGACCCAGTTTCCAGCAACATGAGCATAGACTTCTAATAATTGGGACACTGGACCTGGTTTCCAGCAGGTGCAGCTCCCCACCAATAGATGAGCCTTCACCCGAGGGACCACTTGAGGAGGCTTCTCTTAGCACATTCTCAAGTGTCGCCTCCCTTTTTTTTTTTTTTTTTTTGAAAAGAGAGGGCCCTGTGCCCAAGGCTGATATCAAAAAGTATCATCGAGGCCGGGGACCTCACAATCTAACCGGATGAGACAACGTCTGGGAGCCTTACCCAGTTTCGCTTTTTACGAGACCCAAAGGGACCCGGAAACTACAGAAAAATGTGAAGACACAATGAGAAAGATATCTGCCTCTTCAGCTTTAAAAAGCCGCCAGATTTAGCCTGACATACCAAGCAGCAACATAAAAAAACATCACTATCTTACTGCTTAAAATTACCACCCCTTACCACCCTCAAATTGATTACGTTATCTCCACCAGTGCTAGATGTGATGGGGGCAACGGATCTGCAAATTCCCTGGGTTCCCTGAGAGAGGCTCCTGGTCTCAATGAAAACCAGTTCTTGAAGCAGAGCTAGAAGTCCCTTTTAAAGGGAAGTTCCGTCCCTTCTCCCCCTGGCCACGTCACTCTCCCAGACTCCTCTCTCCTGAACCCCCAACCAGTCCAAGACAAATTTCTGAATTAAAAGTTGAATATCCTTCTTTCTTTGTGATTTATATAATTTAGAGCTTAGCACTTCCCAATGAGCTCTGATTTCAGTTTGTATAAATTGAACGATATATTCATAAATTTCAGATCCTTCTAATATTACATTTTCTCTTTCCAGTACACATCTTTTGTACCATAGGACCCATACCACTGCTTTCCTACCAATCTCAAAAAAGTTTGATTGAAAAGTTCGTTAGTGTGATATTTTGTGGAACCCAATGTCGTACAAGAATGGCTTTCCAGTTCCATGGCCACTCCAACCCAGTAAGTTCCCTCCAAACATAGTCTCATCTTCTCCATAATAGAACCGAACCAGGGCATTGCATAAAGATGTGTTCAATAGTTTCCCTACATTTCTTGCTAGGAAAATTTGAAACACATGATTTGCACCAAGGTAGGGTTAAACCCTTTTGTTCCAATGAAAAGTGGTCAATGATCCAGTCATTAGTAGGCAGACAACGATGCACAGTCTGTCACTGCAACGAAGAAAATTTAGTTGGGCGCTGTCTGATTTTTCAAATTTTTTTATATTTTTAATTGTGTTCATATCCAGATTTAGATGCCTGGCCCATCTTTCCCAGAGGATTGCAAAAATATCCACTCTTGGTCTCATTAAACGATAGACCGCTTTTACCGACAGGGATTGTAATGTTTTGGGTTGTCATTTCTCGGTGGTTTGCCAGACCCATTCTTCGGGGTCAATTGGAAGCTC
>BFEA01000785.1:252926-264529 GCA_003427395.1 Chara braunii
TTTTTTTTTTCTTATCCCAGGTTGTTGTAGAGGCTGGATTACAGACATATGAGAGTCACCTTCGGCACTTGGCCATGTGGTAGAGGCCCCCTAATCCTATAGGACTCCCTCCCAACCTACCTCTTTCGTAATTTCTCCGGGCGCACTCCTACTCCCACTACCCTACCTCAGTGTCTACCACTCAGGATCGTCACCCTCCAGCCTTGGGGGCGACCTGACCGAACCGTGGTTGTAGGTACCAGGGCTAAGCTGAGCCCCACACACCCCACTCAGCCCTGATCGAATGAAGCATATTTGTGCGAGCCTTGTCGCCCCGGTACTTCAGGTGCTAGGTACAGATGTTTCACTACAAGTCCCATAGGTGGACCTATTTTGCATTCCTATCGTTGTGGACACAGCTGTTGTTACTGTTGTTTGTTGTTAGGTTGTTCGCTGTGCACACTGTTGTCATTACTACATGTTTTTGTTGATAGTGAACTGAACACAGGCGGCAGGCAACCCAACCAATCCTGTGGAGAGCCCCGCCGACACAAGAGCCCTCCAGCACCGGCCATAGAGTGTATTAAAGTCTCACTCTCATCAACTGTTCCTTGTTCCATGGGCGGTCTGTAGGGTCCTAGCTCAGACAGACATCGACCGTGGATTGTACTAAGTCTCACTCTCATCAACCGTTCCTGTTCCACGGGCGAGCTGTCCTTCAGGGGAGCCCTCATCCTAACCCCTCCCGTGCGTAGTGGCTGACCCGCCCAGATCTCCAGCTAGCAATGGGTCCCCCTACTCTAATCTTGCCCCAAGAAACCTACCAACACCGACCACAGTCTGTACTAAGTCTCACTCTCATCAACCGTTCCTGAGTCTATGGGCGGTGTGTAGGTCTCTTGGTCCTGCCTCCCACTAGGTAATTGAGTTTTGAACACACGAGTGATTCTTTCTGATAATTGTGTTCTATTGATTGAGCAAGAGTACCGAGCTTGGGGTTGATTAGGGTCTCTGGTGTTGTTGATTGCAGGAGGTCAATCCTTCCCTGTGTGTCGGGAAGCAATCAATGCCTCCTACTGCATCGGGAGATACCCGGTTAACATCATATTAGGGAATAATGCACACAGATGACATAGGCAGTGTTTGCACTGCACACATATGTTTACAACTTTACACAGCTTTTACAAAACCTTTGAGATATACACGGACGCTGGACCCAATTTCCAGCAGGTGCTGCTCCCCACCAATAGATGGAGCCTCCCCGACACAGCTAGTGGTGCCTACTCTTATCAGCACCCCTAGCAGCCGTTCGGGCAGTTTCTTCACAAAAAAAAAAAGCAAAAAAAAAGGTAAAGGTTAAATAATAAATATTTATCTTCCTGGATAGAAATTCTTCAACAGACTGCTCAGCCGATGCCCAGATCAACTTCTTAAGGGTGGGGGTTGGGGTTGTCCAGTTGATGTAGCTCAGTGGTTAGAGCACCGGTTGGAAATGCGCATTGTTAGCCGGCCAAGGACAGGACTCCCATACCGAACTGTTCACTGGACTACAGATGCAGAGAGACAAGGCTTCCGCAATGACTCATGGGGAGGGGATAGACAAGGGCACTGGGACTACCTCAGCAATAACAACAAAAGTGGGCACAGGAAGAGGAAAGGGAGGGTAGTTAGGCAGAGGGACTGGGTTTATGAAGAATAGGCGCATCATGATGAAGAGGGTATAGGAGGAAGAGGGTTTAGGGGTTAAGGGGTTCAAATGGGTCTGGCATGATACAGGGGGGCTGCCAACTAGGGCTGGGCGAATGATCAAGGGGCTCTAAAATGGGAGGGAAGGTATCAGCAGCTCCAAGGGACAAGAGAGAGAGAGTCCAGGTTCAGAGATGAAGAAAGCCCACAGCCCTAGGTAAACAACTACAACTACAGCAATCAGAATTCCTGAATCCTGACGGTCTCTTATCACCGTCGGAAAAAAGGATCACATAATATACTTCACATTATCGTGAAGGTTTCTCCACATAAACAGTAAAAGGCACAATAGCGCAATACCACTAATGGACATATAGCATGGTCTCAAACAACAGATGACAAACAGTGACATCCTCATTTTCCACATTGTAAATTGGGACGCTGGACCCGTTTTCCAGCAGGTGCTGCTCCCCACCAATAGATGGAGCCTCCCCGATGGTGCTAGCGGTGTCTGCACTCATCAGCACCCCTAGCAACCGTTCGGGCCGTTTTGCTCAAAAAAAAAAAAAAAAAAAAAAAAAAATGGAAATGCGCATTGTGGTATGAGGTTGTCGGTTCAAATCTGCAGCCTTGTGCATGGACACCGGCAGGGCGTTAGAATGACGCACGGCCCCTTGGAATGACGCAGGCTAGCTATTACAGACACTGCCTGCGCACCACCCAAGGGTTGTTCATGGTGTTGTATGTTGGTTCTGGGTTTCACATGGGTTGCTTGGGGGTGTTGGTCTCGGGTGTTCTGTTGATCTCCCCAGTCTGGCATATCACACGTTCGTGCCATTTCCGCTAGTCGTTCACATGGTAGAGTCATTCGATTACACATTACAAGGTCACGGGTTCGGGCTTGGTTCGGACCTTGGGGGGGTCCTTGTCCAGCTTACCCCGTTCTCTCTTCGATAGGCACACATGATGCTGCCTATACATCTTGATATATTGATTCACAGAGCACACACAGCCTTCGGGCATATATACACAGCTTGCAAATTATACATGGCCTACGGGCTACATACACAAGTTTCCACATATGGTGCTGTCTGAACATCTTGATACACAGATACACGAAGCATACAGTCTTCAGATACACACACGAACTACACAACTATCAGATTGGGGGGGTCTAGTCACTGGTGGGATCTAGTATCTGCAGTAGGGACAGGTATGGGCCACCGGAGTTCCTACTGATATTAGAATAGAACTGTCGAGTGACTATATATAAGGCTTAGACTCTGGGGTAAGGGTAGGGGTATAAGTCGCTCAGGCCAGTCCGAGTTCCGCCTGGCCTTGGGTAAGCTAGGGGAAGGACGGTAAGATTGTTTCAATGGGACCGAACAGCACAAGAATCAATCGGAGGGGCACAGCGCTGCCGGGAGCGCAGCGCCCCGGTCGTCTCGGAATAGCGAGCTCGGAAGGGCACGTTTACATGGTGAGGAGCGGCGCGGCGCTGTGCGAGGCGATGGTGAGGAGGGAGGTCGTGGGTGCGGTTGCGAGGTGAAGTTATGTAACGATAGAGCTTGTGATGCGAGACGATGGTGAGGAGGGAGATCGTGGGCACGGCTGTGAGGTGAAGCTATGGAGTGATGGAGCCTGGGATTTTTGGGGCACGATTGAGTGCGTTGTTTCGACTGTTCTTCGTGGCGTATGCCTTTTCGACTGCTCTTTGTATAGCGCAACGGTGCGCAGTTTCGTGATGAATATCCTGGTGTCTTCGTCATAAGTGCTCCGCCACATCCCGCCTTGCTCGCTTGCTCCACCGATTAGCGTGCCTTCGCTACGAGCACTATGCCATATTCTGCCTCGGTCGTTCGTTTTTGGAGCTGTTAGCGCCGACTTCAGGATGGTCTAGCTTCTCGTTCGGAGCTTCTTTCGCTTTTTCGAGCTGGTGGATCGGCGTCGATTGTTTTAGCCGCTGTTGCGAACGAAGCTGCCTACGAGACTATGCGTGGGGTAAAACCCCTTCCTCTTCCTCAACTAAGGTAAGTGTAGGGTAAATGTTGTTTTATGGTGGTTCGGATCTCCAGTGGCGACTCGTCAGTGGGTTTGGCGGGGGGAGCCACTCTGTCTTCGATTCCTTGGGGTGGAAGATAGCCAATTATGCCTTTGGAGCTAGCGTTTGCTTTGAGCCATGAAGCTAACTGTGGGAGGAAGGGATTCCTTCCTGCCCCAAAGGCGCAGGGGTAGGGTCTGAAGGGAAGGAGGAAGTGGCAGGAAGTGGTGGTTGAGGAAGAGAATGGGGTTTGGCTGGTATGGAAATATGGTCCATGCGTGAGCTAGATGCATTCCCTTTCTAAGCTCTATTAATGCTCTCATCTTATGATTCTTGATCTACTTCTTCTATCTGCGATCCTTGTGGTTGTGCTGCGCTTGTTCGACGATTGATAGTCCTAATTCAGATTTAAACCTTGAGATTGGAATCCCTGATCGTTGTTAAAAAAAAAATTGCACTACTATGATTTGGCTTTTCAGCGAGCATCATCGCAGGATTTTTGATCCGCTTTTCCAGGTTGATCGTCTGATATAACTTTGATTGGTTGTCGCTGGATGATTAACAGGTTTTTGGTATCTGCTTTATTGGCGGGATTTCAGATACGATCATATTCAGAACATCTTTTCCATATGTTCTGATATTGGCATCATATTGCTGGAAACAAATTTTCGTGATTTTCGTGATTCTTAGCGAAACTTCTACTCAATTTTACTCATGGAGATGTTCTTTGTCACAAGTTGCTATCTCCGAAAGTAATTCCTATTACGATCAGAACTACGATCCGAATTATTTTCCTATTTTGACATTCGTGAGTCCAATATTGGACAACCTAGATACTTCGATCAAAATTACGATCCAAATTTCCTTCTCGTCTTTTGATATTTGTAAGTCTGAATTTAGACATCTCACATGATTTTCTACATGATTTCTCACAGGATTTCTTAAAAGTTCATTTTAATCTCATCAGAAATTTCTAAATTCTGATTTCCAAAAATTGAGTTCCCTATCGGAAATTCGAACCCATTTTAGTATCTAACAGCGATTTCGTCAAAACGGAAATTTTATATTTTTTGAACGAAATTGAAATTGTCATTTTTGAGATGATTGAAGTGCAAAAACCATTAGAAATGGGCGTTCTGGTGTGAGGGGTAAGGGGTAAGGTATAAGGGGTAAGGTACAAGGGGTAAGGTGTAAGGGGTAAGGTGTAAGGTGTAGGGGGGTAAGGTTTAAGGTGTATGGGGTAAGGTGTAAGGTGTAAGGTACCATGCAAGGGCAAGTGACACAGTGCACCGAGGAATAATTAACACCTTATATACATTATTTTTTGTCAAGCGCCATCTCGTGCCAACCACGTCCGCCCCCTTCGCAATCATACTATAGAATATCACATACGCACTATTCACGAGCCACTATGTTCAATGCCATCCGACGACGTATCGCGGGTATGTCATCTGCGATGAAACAGAAAGGCGGAAGTTGGCCCCGTGCCAAAAGTGACGCGTACGTGAGTACAAAGACCCCACATTCGTTCATGCCATATTGGTTTGGAATGCCCTCTACATTCCATATGTGATTGAATGCTCTCGTGTCCACCTCTTTGCCTTGCAATTTCGATATTTCGAATAAAAACTTTGCAAACCCGCCGGTCACTTTTAACGCGAATTCCTTGTCGGGGTCGAGGGGGTCGTAAAATTCGAATTTCCTCCTCCTTAAGTCAGCCACGACCAAGGTCCAGTGGTCCTGATGTACGATATGGAAAGGAGCAATAATCAAATCCATGTCACTTATAATTACATCCTGGTACCAGCGTTCTACCTCTCGGTCTCTATATCTCATGTCATTATCGAAACGTTTGACGAAAAAAAACGAGCTCAGCACTGATACTCTGGGAATGCAACCGTTTCCTTCTCTAATGACTATCTCATTATCTGCGTCGCATTCTACGTGTTGTATTCTACAGCAGTTGTCTAATGCTACGAGGTTGAGATAAAAGTTGATCACGTTGTCGTTTAACCACTGTTGCTCGATGACGAGTAAAAGAAAATCGTTGCGAGTGAGTTGCAACACTTCGTTATTGTGCGCATCTTGTGTGCTGACAACGGGATACCTATTCCTGTATTCGCGAATGATATGCGCTAGTGCTGCCATCTCCCTCTCCGATAAAGATGAAGTTGCGAGATGCATTGTCCATTCTATTTTGCACAATCTTGTATCCGTTGTTGTCATTTGTACTGCACACCACAGACGATGAGGAAGAGGACATTCACGCGGGTGGACGGGGCAAGTATTGTGAGTGCATGGCCAAACACTTTGTGAGAGCTGATGCATGCAAGGCATGTTTTCATTATTTTTCTAATATTTTACTTGTATGAACGTTATTCACATATGCAGTCATTCATTCCTCGCATGGATCGACCACCCTAAACACACGTCCATGTCGCAACGAGAGAGAGAGAGCGAGCGAGAGAGAGAGAGAGAGAGAGAGAGAGAGAGAGAGAGAGAGAGAGAGAGAGAGAGAGAGAGAGAGAGAGAGAGAGNAGAGAGAGAGAGAGAGAGAGAGAGAGAGAGATGTACAATACCACACATATGCTCCCACCACGATTTGTTACTGGACGTCGAGACGGGCAGTCAATCTAAACATCTCAGGTCTATTAAAAATTTGAGGTGAAAAAAAATATATACATAAATGGAAAAACGATGTAGAAGTGGTGCCTACGGAGACTAATACGAATTTCGTTTTAAACAAAACAACGAACCAAGTCAATTACACAATTTCGTTCAACAAGGCAGAGGTGAAGTTGTAACCATATCACTGGATTCTCCCCCTCCAATTTCACCCCTCCCGCCTCACCCACCCTCACCATTTTAATCAATATCAACGGTTAAGGTGTCGAGGCTGCGAGAACGGTGCATTCCCTCCACATCCCCTCCCTTCCCGCCATCCCCACCGGCCCCTCCCTGTGGTGTCAGCGATGATTGTGCATCACCTTTGCCAGTGCATAAAGACGGTTGCAACTGACTCTCCGCCACGCTTGGCCCAACATCAGCTTCTGACTCGATCTCCGATCTGCCTTGCATTACAGCATTTGTTATCAATAAACTCCCGTGCGTGGCACCTGCATCCGGCAGCAACGTCGTTGACACATCGATGGGTGGGGACGATTGTGCCGCGGCGACCGAGATGGATTTTTCCGATATTTGCGGCATTGACGTCATGTCAACCTCTTGAGGCTCGACAACAGTAGTCCCGTCATCTCCCCTGTGCCCTGCTTGCGCAGCCACGGAGGCCGGCTCAGCCGAAGGCATGAAATCTTGAGAGCAGCTCCCCTCCAAGGTTCTGGCGGTTTGATCAACCTTCCAGTTGATTGACCCGCGTGAGGGACTCGAGCGCAGGGCATAAAATTTGTTGCTGTACTCCAGTTGCCGATTGTCGCGCAAGACATGAAACAATTTTTCTGCCTTGGCTTTGATGGCGGCCTCGCTCTGTCTTAGATTCTCGACGCGCACGCGATGCAGGATCGCGAGCTCCGTCGTTTTCAACCAGATGTCCTTTGACATCCGACGAAAAGTCTTCCAACCGCTTGTGTATTTCACCGCCATCTTCCACCCCCCATCTTGGATGCACGGCTGTAAAACGCCCTCATGCCATATGATGTCATGGCCCCATTTATCCTCGCCTGTGTGGGTGTGTTTGCCCTCCAAGAAATATATCATGTTCGGGTCAGCACAGTAGCCTGAAGGAATTGCATCGCCTGGTGTGAGCGTCGACACCTCGCCAGGTATCTCAATGTCGTCTTCTTCATTGCCACCGCATCTTCCAATGTCTTGCAATGCAGCAGTCTCCGACGGGGCAACCATTGAGGCGACACTTGGGGCGGCTACCGGGATGGACCCTTCGTGCGAATGGACAGTTCCGTCATCGTGAGCTTGCACAAATCCACGACGCGGAACCTCAGCATATGTGTCCTCGCCCAGTTTGAGGTCGGAGTCCGAAGAATCTTCCTCACTGTCGACGGGGTTAAGGCCATCGCCCGATTTCGCGAGCTCCTCGTAGTCCTTGGATGTCAATTGGTTTTTGCAAAGATCAAACTTGAGGATCTCGCATCGAGCAACAAAAGTCTCAAAGGCGCCAGTGAGAGCACCGTGATAATGTTTGAGGGTCTCTGTTGCCTTTGCTTTCTTGTATATATATTTTCCGTCAAGCCGTTCTTGTGGCATATCGCGGAACAGGTACTCCCACACCTTCAGTCTCTTAGGCCCCAACTTGTGGAACATGTCCCTGTTCGGGCGATGTTTGCAACGCGGTTTCTCGACGTGGCAGTTGAATTTGTAGTCCTTGACAAGTATATCGATGAACTTTGTCAAGTATGCAATGTCCTTTGCCAACTCGTCACAGACAATGACATTATTCCCTGCCAGTAAAAATTCCCACACAAGACCCGCGTGCGCCCTACCCAATAAAAGCACACCTTCCGCCTCCCCGACGAATAACCCGCACAACGAACGCAACTTGCCAGGCTCTCGCTCCCATATGGAATACACCACACTTTCATCGCCCTCTATGCCACCGTGTTTCCCCAGACACTTCCCGAACCTCTCCTCCACAACATGCACGTTTGTAAGGTCATTGATAAGGTGGGGTGCCACCGTGACCTTTCTGAGATCCCCTCCCTCCGCGTGCAGGACAATGGCCATCATGTCTCGACTCGCCGTAGCGATATTGCCGTACCTCGTGATGTCATTCGATGGCCTGTCCACCCGTTTCCAGGTCTCGAGGATGAGTTCGATGTCCTCCCACCGGAATAAGCAACGCAGAACATCACTTTGCACCTTCAGCGGTGCGAAGACAAAAAGAACCCAATTAACGCCACAGCACTTAGTCATCATAGAGTGCAGAGCGTCGAACTTTTGAGAGGTCCATGTCGTGCAGAAGTTGGCGGGGGAGATGTCAAGGATGACGTCCATGCAGGTCATTTTTTGCGCCGCAGCGACGATGTCGTCTGGCGCAGCCAACACTTCCTTCAATGACATGCACACTGGTAGCAATGTTTTTTGTTTTTTAAGTTTATCCCACATGATATGACGTGCGCTGGAGGCGACCCGTTTCACCTCCGCCTGAAGCATATCAAGCTTATCGATTGAGGTGTATACAAACACCTTAAAGTGGAATGGAGCCTCCTTATACATTGCCGCCGTAGGGCCCAAACCTGATCCTTGCCTTGCCTCCTTCACCCCTCCAAGCCGTCGAGGGACCGTCTTCACTTTGCTGACATGCAGCTTGTCCCGTTCCTTCTCCCATTCAGCTGCACACAGACCGTTCGGCCCATACCTGTCTTCAAGGTCCTTGTATGACGTGAAGAAGACATCATTCCATTCATCATCCGCCTTTCCCTCGGCGCGAAAAACAACGTAGTTGAACATACGGACCATGTACCGTTCCTTGTGCATGATGTCGAGGAGGCACTCCGTATTCACTCTCGGAGGCATGACCTTGACGTTCGTCGCGACCACCTTCCCTTTCATGAGAAGGAGCAGTGCAACTTTCCTCTCACGGCACGTCAAATCCCCAGAATTATTGAAGTAGGAAGGACAAAGATCCTTCGACGACACGGTGGAGCCTTTGGGACCATCTCTTGCGTATATGCAATGGTATAATGTTCTTTGCCCCTTCGTCTCGTCGGTGTACGGGCCTGGCTGGTGCCCCTCCATCCTACCCGGCATGTCAAGCGGTATTTTACCATCGCCAACTGGCAGCTTCCCCTCGTTGAACATCTCGAAGAACTTCTCGACCAGTGGCCACACAGCCTTGGTGGATGTGGCGAGGTTCATGTAGCCACGGAGTTTATTGCTCCAATCCTTACTGTACTCATTCTCGAGCGCTTGCTTCACGAACGCCTTGTCGCATGCCTTCCCCATGGAGGCCCTTAAGAAATTATACCACTTCTTTTGGTGCGCAACGGTGACCGCATCCTTATCGCTGACCTTACCTTTCGGGGCCTCGATTCGATGGTTATCGATCCACCATTGCCTCATATCACGGACAGCATCCTCGAACGACAACATCATGGCCCGATTTTCGCGCGTGTTGTCGAAGGCGGAGACATTGAAATACCCTCGCGTCTGGTCATCTCCAAAATCGACGACCCGCACCTTAGAGTACGCGCGAAGGCCCTAGACGTCGACTGCCGGAGAGCTCTTTTTTACCAATGTCTTCATGGCCTCGACCGTATGCTGACCACAGACAGCATACCAATTGAACTCCGAGGAGTCTCTTTCGAAGAATTCGGTTGGTGTTATCCGCCTTCCCTGCCCACCAACGATGTCGTTGCGGTCAACCGGCGCAAGCACGAGCTCAGACCTATCCCACGCCCCCGCTTCCGTGGTGATGGAACTCATGATGGCATTCTCGATGCCTCGCACAATGTTCGCAGACAAAGAGCGGTGGTTGAAAAGAATATTCCCGCGGGGAATGCGTTTGATTTTCATGACGTCCACAAGAACAGGAAGGACTTTTTGCTTAGCAAAACCCCGCTCGTCGTTCTCGAGGAAGAAACAACGCGTCGTGTCGATGGGCGCAGTCGGCTTGCTGGTCCAGAGGCAGCCTCGAGAAGGCTTCCCTGTATTCCTTAACAACGCCTGGCAGTTGGTCCGCCGTGCTGCTGAATTTCACTAAGGGTTTGGTGAGCTCCAAGGAACTTTCGACGACAGGAAGACAGCCAGTGACGCGGTAGCCGTTCGTTCTACTGAGGAACTGTTCCCCGGTAAGCATGCGAAGCTCGGTGCCGTCCCCGCGCATGTCAAACGCTTTCATGGAGAAAGCCTTGACGTCGTAGCCTTGAAAGAGCCCCAAGTCAAGGTCGACCTTCTTGTCTTCCTTGACCCAGTTTGTGCCATCCTTGTCGAAAACTGACGTAAGAAAGAAGGTCCTGAACGACCTCCTGTCGTAGGTATTCCTAGCGCTCTCAGATTTTTCAACACCCCCACAACAGTACCACGTCGCACCATTGTCGTCGCTCAAGAAGACGACGGCCCCACACCCAGGCTTATGCAGACCACCAACCCAGTCCAGAGCCCATGGTTTGTTATTGTAGATTTTTGATCTGTCATATGCCCGAGAGGACGAAGCAGCAGGTTGACCTAGAGGGCACAAACAAAGGAAACGCACAAGCAAAGAACAAATGAGGAACAAACAGAAGCGCTTCGCATGTGGAGTCGACCCTTGTTTCCAGAAAGGGGTCCGGCGTTCCCTTGTTTCCAGAAAGGGGTCCGGCGTTCCCTTGTTTCCAGAAAGGGGTCCGGCGTTCCTAGAACGCCCGACCCCCGACGTCTCCGGAAGGGGGGTACGGCGTTCCCAGAACGCTCGACCCCCGACAGTCGTTTATGGAAGGGGGTCTGGCGTTCCCAGAACGCCCGACCCCCAACCGTCATTTATGAAAGGGGGTCCGACATCCCCAGAACCCCGATCCCCGACCGTCGTTTATGAAAGGGGATCCGGCGTTCCGAGAACGCCCAACCCCCGATCGTCGTTTACGAAAGGGGGTCCGGCGCTCCCAGAACGCCCGACCCCCGACGTCTCCAGAAGGGGGGTCCGGCGTTCCCAGAACGCCCGACCCCAGGCAGTTGTTTACGGAAGGGGGTCCGGCGTTCCCGGAACGCCTGACCCCCGACTGTCGTTTATGAAAGGGGGTCCGGCGTTCCCAGATCCCCCGATGCCCCTATAGGAAAACGGTGCAGACACAGGGGTCCACCGACGTTCGCAGAACCCCCGACCCTCGTTTCCGAAAGGGGGTCCGGCGTTCCCAGAACGCCAGACCCCCGTCGTCTCCGAGAAGGGGGTCCGGCGTTCACCAGAACCCCCGATCCCTTTTGCCAGCAACAACGGTGGTCGGGGGTTAGG